>JZLH01S0574732.1:12657-51875 GCA_001188425.1 Eucidaris tribuloides
GTCGCGATGTTTACGACCTTTTTTATTCCGCGTCTCCTGCATCTTTTAACCCGTTGCTTACGGGAACCGGATGGCCCCTGTACAGAGTCTATGGGGATTTGCGGAATCTCGTAGTCAACGGGTTAAGACCAATTGAAATTTGCGATACCCGGATACGCAGTTCTGAAGATACGCGTAATTTTGTACATGCATGTTGCAGCAAAAATCGCTCAAAAACGTGATTTTGTGAAAAATTTCGGTATAATTGTGTTTTCAGCCAAAAATCACATATGTTTGTATATTTTTGCTATTACTCATTCAAATTGATTAATTTTATGCCATTTATGATCGCAACAGTGTCGCCGACAAATTTCCTCGAAAAAACAACAATAAGGAATAAGTTGAGATATCGTAAATTTTTGGTGGTTCATTTGCTAAAAATGCTACAAAGAGTATCTAGACCAAAAATTAGCACACTTGGAGCTTTTTTTAGTGGCTTATAGCAAAAAGAATGATTTCACTCATAAATCATGCATAAATTAGCATAATTAATCAAACGACATTTTATAAAAAAAAAAAAACATACAATTTTGTAGAGTACATGGTGGGCGACATGTGTGCCGATTTTCGTCACGGTTGACGGCCGAGATCATAAGGGGGGCCTCCGAGGGCCCCCCCCCCCCCCCAGTATTTTCATGGAGCCAAATAGCCCAGTACAGTAAGGGTTAAGTGGACAAATAAACACCATTGAAGACGAAATGGTGGCATTTATGCTATAACTAGCAATACAAATATTGACACATGAATTCAAACATGTCTGCCCGTTGGTGTCTTCTATTACACATAAAGTGGAGTGCTCTTGTGAAAAATATAATATTTGATACAACTCCCCACAATTGTTTTTGTCAAGCAAGACACTCTGGGAAAGCGGTTTGATACATTTTACATGGCGCTCACCAGAAAGTCTTGGAAGTTTTCTGGTAATAAGGAATGTCATCAACAGGTGGCTAAAACAATGATAGATGTATTTTAAAAATTTTAATGGGGGAAGGGGGTGGGAGGTGCCCCCTGCCTCCCAGTGGTGCCAACCCCAGTTGAAAGTTGTTATACCCCCACCAAACAAAGTTGGAAAGGGGTATGGAATCAGCTTGTGGTCGGTCAGGCATTTCGGTCATTTGGTCTGTTGCAAATCTTGCAGAACTCCTTCCTCAGTTTTTGAGCAATGCTTGTGGCAAAAATTGGGCAAATATTGTGAATCAAACTGTTTCCTCATTTTTTGAGCAATGCTCACAAAATTTGACACACACACATCAGTCTTGGGGTGAAGATGTGGGAGACACATTTGAATATGTTGGAAACTGAGTTGCCATTGTAACGGGCATGTTATGGCAATAAATTGGGTAAATATTGCAAATACACATTCTTACTCAATATTTGTCAAGCAATGCTAGTGGACTTTGAACACACATTGGTAAATGGTCTTGGGGTATGCAAGGCATATTTTTCGAAAGTGTCGGAAGCTGCTTTGTGGTAATGGCACGTAAGGTTGTCGTGTGGGGCAGTGATACTTGTTGATACTAGTTGTTTTCGGGGGGGGGGGAGGGGGAGGAAGAGGGGAAGTATAGTTTGTGTGGTTATTGTTGTCTTGGCATATGAATCTGTGCCTTTGAAGGCATAAATTGTAACATAATGTCATGCCAATTGTGAGCATTCATTTATTGTGCATACCTTGGACTTAATCTTGTATGTTACAACATGTCCAATATTATGAAAAATATTGATGAATTCAAAATTCTCCATATCTATGTTAATTTAAACAAAAATAAATCTGTTGTGTTTGTGCATTTTTTGAAGCTTTTATTTAAACAAAGTTAAACTTTGTCCTGATATTGTCAAAATGGCATTATGCATATACAGTAACTGCAAAGGCATAAAACATAACATAAAATGTGTAATGTGTGCAGCCAAAATGGTGTTCATATGGTGTGAATGCTTCAAGTTCAAAACATCAGGGGCCTGTTGCATACAACATTTACCATTGAAAAACTGTGGTTAATATTTTGACCAGAGGTGTTTTTTTCCGTTTTTTTTCTGCGGTAAATCAGTGGTACAATTATGCTAACTGGAGTTTTCTTTTTTTATCAGAGAAACAGTGGAACCTCGATATAAAGAGGTCGGATATAACAAAATCCTGTTATATCAAGGTGATTTTGCAAATTCCAACTCTTTATATTTCTTTGTTTTTGTACCCTAATATAGTGAGAAACTCGATATAACAAAGTAATTGTCATGGTTTATAGGTCCATGTTATAACGAGGTTCCACTGTACATCTCTGGTTAAAAGTTTTTGTGTAACAGGCCCCTGGTTCAATTCTAAATTTAATGAATTCAAAATGATGTTTATCATTTTAAATTAAAAATGTTGAGTTTGTGCTTTATTTTGCCTGAATGAGCATAGGTGTAAAGCTAGAAGCTATAATGATTATATGCCTTTGTAAAAGGAACATATTTTGATTTAATTTCTGTTTTTGAACCGTTTCAAGTCTTATACAGAAATAGCCGACATGTACGAAAACAAAACTGTACAGATTTTGTATGAAGTAGCGTATGAAGCTGGTTAAATATCAAATTCAACATTTCATTGTGTATCCTCTTTTGAAGAAAAATATGAGCCAATTTAACCGTGAGTTTCTTGAAAAAATAATATTGATGAATCATAAATTATATTAAAGAAAAGCCAAAGGAATTATGTTTTAAAGTTGGAACTTTTGTATGTTTTGATATTAAATTTAAATAAAATTACTGAGAAACAGGGTTCGTACGGGTCAGGGAATTTCTGGAAAGTCAGGAATTCTGAAATACTTTTTCCAGAAGCAAAAAGTCGGGGAAAGTCAGGGAATTCATTAGGTTCTTCTGGAAAGTCAGCGATAATCATTTATTCAAGAGTTTAAAGGTGACCCTTGAATGGGAGTTCGCTGGTTTTGTGATGACATGTTTGTACAATCTTTAGATATGCAAAAATGGTCATGGAATTTAGTTTTTGCTCTGGAAAGTCATGGAAAAGTTAGGGAATTTTGAAAATGTGTACACCCTGGAGAAAGTGTAAAATAAAAGGAGAGATTATGTGTGTTCCAGAATGTAACTTTTATCATGCAACTAAATATTCAGTAAAGCAGCATGTAAATCAAACCAGGAGCACTACCAGGATTGTTTGTATATTGTTAATTCTTCAAAAGCCGTGTATATACTACCAACTTTTTGCATCAGAAAAAATAAAAGTCTGTTCCGGTGCATTTCTGTAAACAATGTAAGGATCTTCTCTTCATGAATTGTCTTGTGTTTGCTTTGCTGATGCGTGTGTATTGTAATGCAACATTGAGTGACAATTTCACTGGTGATTATGTGCAAATGAGACCTTAGTCATGATTATGGTAATTATACCCCTGCCATACAAAGGTTGAAGGGGGTATATAGGAATCAGCGGGCGGGCGGTCCGTTTGCAATTCTTGGGAATCGAACTACTTCGTCAGTTTTTTGACCAATGCTCATGAAATTTGGCTCACCATTGGTCTTGGGGTAAAGATGTGCATAACACATTTTTTTAATGCGTCAGAAATTGTGTTGCCATGCCCATTGTAATGGCATGTTATGGTAATAAATCAGGTAAAAATCTTGCGGATTGAAGTACTTCCTCAGTTTTTGACCAATGCTCAAATTTTGCCGCGGCACCAAGCAGTGGCCACCAAGGCACCCCTGGTTTTTAGGGCATCGCTTAGTAGCATCTTAAGTTTTAGTGCACAATTAAAATTCTGGCGGCGCTTGCCCACTTTTTACTCGCTGCCCCAAAAATCAAAGGCTGCAGAGCAGTTACGGCTCACTCGCTGCTGTGAGATCGCTCAGTCACCGAGTGTTTAGTTCAAAATCGGTAGGCATGCGGGCGGCATCTGCTTGGCGCTTGCTTGTTATATATGACTTGTGTATATACCATGTTGCTTGGGAAACATTCCGGGCTGGTGGCTGGTGGTAGACCGCTCCGGTATTGGTCGGTCATCAGTCGGCCACTGCCCAGACTACGTGTAGAGAAGCTCCTGATTTCGCCCAGTCTAGACCTAAAACCGATTAGTGACTAACGAGAAATCGACAGCATCGCCCGGGCATCACCGAGGATTTATAGCCCGCTCACCTTTCCAAAAATTGTTTGGCAGTGCCTAAATTCCAGCGGCACCTGGGCATACTACAAATCGTTCTCTCACTGCTCTGATTTGTAACCCTAGCCTTAGCCCAATATGTAATCTATTGATATGTTATAAGCACAAAATTCTGTGTGCAATAAGATCTGTTCATGTATATCTCTACAAATTGTTTTGGAAAAGTCAGAAAATGCAAAAAGGACACACTAGCCATATGCTTGTGTGTGTGTGTGTGTGTGTGTGTGTGTGTGTGTGTGTGTGTGTGTGTGTGTGCGTGCATTGGATTAATGGGGGCCCAGTTTTTGCTATGAGAAATCTTCAGCAGGTGACATTGAACGCTAGAATTTTTTTGCTCAAAAGGTTTATGATAATTGATGTATTATGAAACCCAATAGAAATACAGAAAATTGATTTGGTTTTCAAATTAACACAATACCAACACTACCACTGAGTTCCACAGACTGTAAATGTGCATGATTTTGTGTAAATACATGTCAAACAAGACAATGTAAAAATGCGAAGGCTGTGTACACTTTATCACACACAAAATACAGATTTTAACATTTCCTCTCACACTGAAATCAAGAAAGATCACATATCAAATTAGTCAAGGTGATAGTTTATTTGGACGTCAGTAAGAATTTAAATCTTATTTTCAAATATTACATGTACATGTATAAAAACAGTTATTCTGTACCAATTGTACATGTCCATGTTATTTACATGACACAGACACACTCGTAGAGACAGTTGTCTGATAAAACAGTTTTGATCAAGTAATTTGTTGAACAGCTCCAGTAACGAAAAAATAATAGCAAGCTGCACCCGTCTTATAGAGCCTTATTTTTGTCTAAGTTTCTTTATGAACATACAGATTTACATCACTTGATAATTTGGAATAATTTTTGTGGGGTAGCACAAAAGTACTGTAGAAATCACAGTCATATTGTATTCAAATTTCATATCAAGATTCTATAGTTTTTCCATTAAGAACACACAACTGTGGTTACAGCAGGTCTGGGTGAAAGCATGTTCCACAAAATAAATACAACCAACCTTGTTGGAAATCATCACTCAGTTAATCCTAGAAAAAAAAATCCAATTAAATTTGAATACAATTATGACAAGGGTTTGTTTTCAGCCATACAATAAACAAAATCGATCAAAGTTTGGTACAAGATTTTCTGTGCATTATAAAAAAAGCAGGTTGATTTACAGCTGTTTAAAAAGTGTGTGCTTTCATTTACTGAGAGGTCGTATAAGAGATACAATATGAATACATGTTACAAACATAACACATTTTTGAAGGTCATTAAAATCATGCTGCCTATATTTTCAAAACATAAACAGAACTATTAATATATCTAATTTCACACACATCAAGATCAAAATATAGTGATAAAAAATTAGGATTTTTTCCCTTTGAAATACTTTTTAGAAATTAGAACTATATGTATACATGATTACATTTATATCAAGATATAGATAAATTTTCCTTCTACAATTTCCATTTTCATACTTCAGAGGACATTTTACATTCAGTGATTACACTCAATACAATATGTTTCTATCATTGGTAAATTATCAAACCATTTAACCAGAGCTGCCAACCTCTGCTGACCCCCAAAACACAAACTAATGTACAGTAAAAATTACATTTTAGACAAAAAAAAATAAATAGAATTTTGTTCGAAAAGAGTAAATTACACATATTTTGCATGTCTATCAAATTTAAGAGAAAACAAGTTTTGCATTAAAAAATCATATTCTCTAAATTTTGAAGATGATAAAAACTAAAACTATTATAAAAACAAATCAATTGGTAGCTCTGTTATACTGATCCACAAAGTGCAGTACACTATACATGGTGTTGAAGTAATAACAGTACTTACAATCCACTCGTCATGGATTTGTGTTTGTGAAAATCATAGCATTTATGAGAAACATAACTATCATCTATGCTAAATTTACATTTCAAAAAGGATTGTCATTGCATTTTACAGCTACATGTACAAATCAAACTTTCAATTAATTTACAAAAGGATTATAATCAAGTGTTGGCTGTTATGCACTTTTGAAGATAATACACTGTACAAAGTTAATCAATAAGCATGACACAAAAATACTTTCAAAAGAACACCACGCAAACACTCACAAAAAAATATTCATTAGATTATTCGTGTAGTATCACATTTCTAGCTAATCAAACAACATTTAAAATCTGCCTTTTTTAATTTGTTCGTTCATAGGAAGCAGATGAAAGCTATAAGGGTATAAGCTGACATATCTCTGAAGTTGGTAAAAAACTTTCATATTTACCTTATAAAACTTGGTATTGTGGATATACGGAAAATCCTGTCTGATAAACTACATATGAGCATATCACAATTGGAATGTACAAAATAGAATGAATCCTATTAAATGACTTTACAAAAACAAAATATGTCAATTTCTTAGTGTTCTGCAAGTAGTGTATGATTAGTAGTAAGTCATGATTTCCTAGTGCAAAAATCCTGAAATTATTCATCTGAAATATGTATGCATACTCATAAATGACAAACCAATACTGTAATCCAAAAATAATTCATTCAAAAAATATCCTCTCCTCTTCTTCCTGAGAATAAATTTATAAATAGCACAACCATCTATGGAAACAATACAACATTGCACAATACATACAGGAATATCAGAGTTGTTTTCGAGGGCAGGGGGAAGGTACATGTAGAGGTTACAGTGTAAACAACAATAACTGGGAGATTTGAATATTTGACTGTTTTGTCTGGGGTTGCGGTGGGGAAGGGGGTCTGTATAATATTGCAATACTGTTTCATTTCAAACTTGAGCAAAATATTGTCATGTCAGGATTTCACAAATTCATGTGTTCTAACTGCAGATTGCAGTGTCATCTGCAAATTCACTACTGTACTAAAATATTACCAGTCCAGTTAAACATGTTTCGACTAATTAAAGCATGTAAAATAATTGCTTTGGAACATCCAAATTACATTTTTCCTTACTGGTATTCAGTACTGAGTAAACTATAGTGGAAGAAGCTGAGACTATTTATCAATTCAGGTATCAAAATACATGAAAACAAATGACATTTATCCATGAAGACTAGTGTATTGTTAAATCATCCATTAATCATAATCAATAAATGATAATAAATAGTAAATTCTAATTTGCAATTAAGTACAAACATAGACTGACGTAATTGTGGCCTTCAATGTTAGAATGGCAGAGCAGATCTTGAAATTGTCATGTATAAGTGCCAAAATTATTTCATATAAATCTAAATATACAGATTAAAGTTGAAAAGTGAATATTTAACACACTCTTTGGTCTTTTTTTTGGGGGGGGGGGGAGGGGAGGGTTCCATTTACGTTTTCAAGGTGTAATATTTCCAGGCTTGTTAGAGGTATCTTTGAATTTGGAGCAATAAAAGTGTCACAAATGACCAATCCCGAGGAATAAATTCAGGTTCACAAACATTTCTTTGAAGAAATACAAGTTAATTCTTTGAATGAAGTTTGTACTTTGACTGAAACAACAATTTTGGAAGGCCTACCAAACACAATGGAATACCACTCACGTAACTGTTATCAATGGTGGTATTTGTGTATATTTACAACAACATCATATCTCATGATGCTGGAAACATTGCAATAATATGAATATAAAATTGCACATTTTCAAAAAAAGTTAATATTGAAATAGTTATCATTTGAAATTTCATGAAAATAACATATTTGATTGTTTTCATCACTTAAAAAATACATCAATTTATTGTGTGCACGGGACCACCCATCACAAGTTTATCACAATGTACATGCAGTATCTATAAAGACAAATCATGTGCAAGTTCAAAATGATATATTACAAAATCAACAACACATTTTCATTTTTATCCCCATGATCAACCTTAACAAAAGTACGACAATAAATTTAACCCTAAAAGGACTGGGCTATTTCGGAGGTGTTTTGGACTGGAGGGGGGGGGGGCATGATGGCCCCCCCTTCTGATCTCGGCAGTGGAGCACGCGACCACGCTGAAATTTGGCATGCAGGTTCCTTTCAACATTAACTCTTAAAGTCTGTATAGTAATTTTTGGAAATAAAATCAATCTCTAATTAATATGAATTTAATTTTGCAAATTTATGCACGAAAAAAAAACATGATTTGCATATAAAACACTCAATTTCACTTGAAATATTGTAATTTTTTGCAGAAGTGATCTTTGCAACCTTCTTAATTAGTTTTTATCATTTAAAATCGCAAAAGTCAATTTTTTCCTTATGGATTTCTTTGTTTTTCAAATTTCTTATGTATTTCCTTGTTTTTGAAACTTTTTTTAATTTTTTTCCATGAAATTTATTGCAGACCATTTAAAAACCAAAATTAGCTGAAAATTAATTATGAAGGTCAATTATAAAAGAAAATAATGACCTTTTTATGAATTTCAAGATATCAGACAAATTCCATTGACTTTGTACACAAATCACATAAATGAGCCATTTTTCAACCACTTTTGGCATAACATTGTCTCACGAAGTCATGGGCGTTGCGATGCTGTACCCGTTTGTTTCTGAATTTGGTCTCCAAAGTTGCGGCAAAAATTTCAAAAGAAAAATCATAGAATTGCGCAGTATTATCATTGTGCCTTTAAATAATTGCACGAAACGTCGAGGGGGGGCCGCGCGCATCATGCCCCCCCCCCAGTCCTGTGTGTAGGGTTTTAATGGAATTTATTTTTTTTCGTAATCATCTACTCAATTTAGTGGGCAGTGTGCGCAAAGTGTTTTGTCATCAACATGATGATTTTGTGGTGTCGATGTCTAATAAACTCTTGCTAATGAACAAACATTGTTAATGTTGATTACCCATTAGAGGAACAAAATCACGAAGTTAATCGTGTGGAGTCATATGGAAAATGTGTGTTATAGTGGAAATCAAATCATCTCCAACAAGGTATCCTATTAACATGCCAATCCTGTTCTTCTTTTTACAGGCCCACTGAGGATGGTCCCATGAAACAACCTCAAATCTTGCTTAAGAGCAATAATAAAAGTTTTACAACTGTAGAGTGTTACTACAGATCCAAACACCTAAAGATATATTCAGCAAAAATATTTACATAAGAGATAAATAATAATAAATACTTATCCAAATATCTTCCTGCATAATATATTTAGCAAATATATCAAGAAAGAACAGCCATGAGAAAAAAAATGAAGCAATATAAGCTTATTATTTACTGCCGACAAACATAATTCCATTGTCTGCGAGATTCTGTAATTCCCATAGAGTTAATACATCACGGTTTGCCCAGTTCCTGTAGACAATAATTCTTTTCCATTATGTATGTACTACCTGGAATGCGAAGAATCCAAGAAATGCCAGGAATGCAGGTGTGATGGTGAGGTATCAGCAGTCAGCCCCATCTTCTTTTGTTTCTGTATCAAACTGGAGAAAAAAGAGGGAAGAAAAAAGAACCATAAATTAATTTTTTTTATATCCATGAGGCATTTTTTTTTCATCAGCAATTTACAGTTAAGACAATGGTAGTGAAAAAAAGAATCTGTCATTAATAATTGTATATTTTGGTTGGCCCTACTACTACATACACTGTATAATGTACTAGGAATCTATTTCACAACAAGCCACATGTCTGCTTCCAAATTTAGGATAAAAATAGTGTGAGCTTTTCTCAAAATCTCAACTGTTGAAACTACATTTTATCACTGATGAAAGAGAACTGGTAGAAGTTTCTAAATTGTATTATGATGAATGAAAAGTTTAGAGAGAGAATTTACTATGCTGAAGAAGTTTGTTGTTCATCTCTCAGAGCTGCCAACCTGTCTCATTAGAAATTAGTAATATCTCTGCTGTAATACTAACAAGTTTTTGCATAGAACTACATAGTATTTTTTGTTTGTAAAATGAGTAATCTTCACTTTCTAACAAGCCGAAACTTATTTAAATTAGTAATCAATACTAAAAATCAGTAACAGTTGGCAGCTACAATCTCTGTATCATCAAATTAATATTAAATTAAATCAAATACTTGATCTTTAATTTCTAATGACTTAGAAAAAAGAGTGACCCAATAGGAAGAAAACTGGAAACTTACTGATATTACCACTAGGCTGCTGGGTAACAGCAATGCCAAGGTTTACTTGGTTACAAATACAGTACCTGACAATCAATCCTTACATCTGAGCTCATTAATATTTCATAAGCCTCTGGTAGGAACAAATATATCAATGAATGAAAGGCTTACAGACAGAATTTATGATGCCGAAAAGGTTTGCTGTTGATCTCTGTATTATCAAGTTAATGATAATAAATGAATATTATAAAACAGACAAGAGCAACAAACCTGCTCAGCATCGAAGTTTTATAGTATGGTAAAATTAATTACATTAAATGTTGCATTTGCATTCAAAAGCTTCAAAACAAAGTATTGTTAGTAGTAAACACACTTAATCATGAAGAATGACAGGATGAAGCATTCTGGTAATTGGATATATCCATTGGACATCTAATTAAATCGTTTCGTTGGTTGCCCGGCACAAGGGCCCTAGCACATGTTCCCGGCAGAAGGGCCTTAATAGTAAATTTTCTCTAATTTGAGAAATATTGCCTTACTTGATATTTACACTTAACAGACTGACTGAAGTATCTAAAATATTGCACTACTTTGATTTCATGTGAAAAGAGCCAATGGTTTTTCAAGTTAAGGCCCTTCTGCCGGGAATATATGCTTGGGCCCTTCTGCCGGACAACCGACGAAATGTTGTATATATATACTCAAGTATGTAAACACATTCAACCATTAAGAGTGACAGGATCCAGCATCCTGGTAGTAAATTGTACCAATAATCAAATCTTTTTGTGACACCACACACTTACCACGACCGTGGACTGCATCCTGACCAGATCCGCCACGTTCTCCGCCGGCGCCTCCTCGTCAACGTGCCTGGTTTCTTGAAGATCGAGGAGAGGAAGATCATCATCTTCAGCAAACCGAGGAGATTCCTGTTCTTCCGTCTCCTCAGTCACCTGGCTCTTCTTCAGCTGCTGCTGGAGATACTCCTCCCTCTGGTGACGGATCTTGCGCTGTCGCTTGCTCTCCTTGCGATATAATTTCATCCTGTCAGAGTAAAGTCACATAATAAGCATGAATTTATGTAATATTAAAAAAAATAATGGGTTCTTATATTGCGCTATTTACCACAGTATCACAGCGCTTACACATTATTATTACCAAGGTCACTGGATATATTAATTTCAGCACTTATAGCGCTCACTCTCCACTCCCTGTAGAGCATTCCAGCCAGTTGCCATATTACAGATGCCCACATGCTTATCAATCAACATTAATATTCCCTTCCTACCAAGTTCCCATTTATAACCTTGAGAGTAGCGATGTGGATAAGATGCCTTGCTGAAGGGCAGACGTGATGGGCATTAGCTGGGCTTGAACCCACTACCCTTTGATTGGGAGATAAGCATTCTACCACTTGCCCACGACACCTCCACAGTGCAGCTACTATGCATAATACATTCAACTGTGCTAGTACGGAGCTTGTTATTGCTCCATATTTCATGCATAAGTCTCATGCAGATTAATTATTCACAGGCCAATACATTATAATTGAAATAGTACTACTAACTGTTAAATAAGCTTTAAAAGACTCTAACTGAAAGCATGTAGGTCGAAAGAGTCCTCCATACTAACAGTTACTTTTAGCTGCATTTTTCAAATTCTAAGTAATTACTGATCTTCAGATTTCACAAACATGTCCTTCATTAATAGCCTACGGACATGAGGGGTGTTTTTGAATATTCCTTGACGGCTGCAAATGAAATACCCTACCTTTAAAGAATCCTCCATAATAAAGATGAAATATGTTTTGAATATTTGTTATTCTCTTGAACGGTTCAGCCAAATTAGCCCAAACTCATTTTTTTTTTCTTTCTTGTATTTTGTATCCTCTGATTGTCATGGTTCTTATTCCCCTTTACAGTGTAAAATAAATTCAGAATGAATAAGGTTAAACAATACATGGCTACTTATACAGACTGCCCATGAACATGCATGAAATGTAGTGAAAGATCAAGGCCTAAGGCAGAGAAAACTATTGGTAATACCTCTGTTTGTCGTCCACAGATGGATCAGGAGGAGGACCAGGGGATGTCAGATAAGGAGGTGCTCTTGCAGAACTGGGAAAAAAAAACAGAAATAAAAACTGAGCTTGAAATATTCAATTGGTATCAAATGATTATGGAAAATATTCTTTGATGGCTAGTGTTCGGCTATTTGTAAACAAACAATACTACAGCCAACAGTATCAGACACACTGTCCACTCAAAAATAAGAAACATTTTAATACTTCTGCTGAAAAAGTGTCAAATTTAGTAAGCAGTAAAAACCATGTAGTTTTTACATCATTTCTGAATTTCAAGTTTGGACAGATAGTAGACAAATAAGTGACATTTGAGAATACTGCAAACTAAAATTTAATTTAATTTATTTTCCACTTTGCATTAAAAATACAAATTACAATGTTCAATATCCAAATTCAGTGGTGAAACCACCCAGGCATTTTAAAAAACACTGAGCGAAATTGGTCCCTTAAAGATAATAATAGAATTGAAGGAAGTCCTCACTTTGGGCCAAAACTACTCAAGAATCAAGAACACTGTCCAAGGCTTTTGTTGTCTGAATTTCATGATCAAATGTTTTTATTTTTTCAACAATCACCATCAGTATTTATTGTGACAGGCAAATTTGTTGTGTAGCTAAGTATGGGACAATTTCTATTAGGGCACCAGAGTAATTCAATACTGGTAAATGAATCCTTGTTTCTAATCAAGTAAACAAATCCAAAACAAATCTTCCAGCCAGAAGATACACTCCAGCTAGTGTATATATTGGTATATAGTATGACTGAAATAGACTTCTAGGTGCTGCTTGTTTGTATGTTTTCTGTTAGAGGCTCTGACCTTGTTTCTTCTAACTGGTCTGACTACCAAATTACAATCTATAACCTATGGTAAAAAGTTACCTGCTGCCATCAACAGTATCTTCAAGACTGATGAGAGGTGAAAGTGTCTTCGTGTTGCGACGACCAACAAAACGGGGACTAACGATGGGTGTTAGGGTCTGCTGCATAGTCATGACATCGGCTGGGTTGGTCTGGGAGGTCTGGAGAAGTGAGGACTGGTTGAGATTGGATGGTGATGCACCTAATAAAGTAGAATAAAGCACAAATAATACAATTTTGGGGCATGACTTGATTGTGTTTGACATTCATTAACATTGACATAAAATTGTATTGCATAATACACTACTGACGTGATGGCTTAGTGGATAGAGCGTCCGCCTCACGTGCGGAAGGTCGTGGGTTCGAGCCCCGGCCGGGTCATACCAAAGACTTTTCAAAATGGTACCTTCTGCGTTCTAGCCAGGTGCTCAGTATTGTAGAACAGAGAAGGGTAGTAATAACATTTATGTTATGCAGGGCCCGCTGGAAGAGCAGTCTATCAGATTGAAGTGGTGACCCTGGTTAAATAAGACATTATTATTATTATTATTATTATTATTATTATTACTGTACTACAAAATAATAAATTACAACAAACAAAACACCCAAACAGTTAAGAACACATTTGCCAAACTGGTATAACATTAATATTATTATCATTATATTAATATTATTATTATTATTATTATTATCATTACAACATTAAAGTAATAGGCTAACGTTGTGGAGTTTGAATTTAAAAAAACATGTCAAACTTTGATATCTGAGCTACATAGAAGTGTTCAAATGGACAAATAAACACCCTAGAATACTCAAGTTTGGAAAGTTATGCGGCCAATGGTAAGGTATGCATGAATAAATAATTTCTACTCAGGGCGAGTAGAAAATAGCCTAGATCTGCACACAGGAAGTCTATGGCAGGAAATGGACAGGTGAATCCAGTCAATTTAAATGCTTGTAGATTTTCACTTTTTTAAAGCACGAAATCATCATTTTCAAATACAATTTTTTCAGGACTTTATTTTTAGACCTTATCACAGACACTTTGAGCGTGGAGAATTATGTAGCTCACATTTTTTCAATGGTGGTAAATGTTAGCCAGTGGCTGTAAAAGCAACCATAGGGGAAATCCACACAATAGGGTTTATTCCGTAACAATAAGGAGGAGAGCATCAAGGTGAAAAAGTGTGTGTTAAGGGGAATCGAAAGAATAGTATGAGAACAAAAGAATTCAGCAATTAGAGGAGTTATTATTATTTATTATTGTTATTATTATTATTATTAATTACGTAACAAGTCTCTAGGCAGTAAGATTGCGGCAACTTTGTTCTGACAAAATTTTTTCAAGTACAATTCCCTTTTTGTTATCTTATTCATAACTTCAGTTGAAACATATGATTGAAACTACACCATGACAGCAGACAAACATAAAACATGTACTTCAGTGACAGCAATAATTAAAGGATGCACTGAAATTGGCCTGCCATGCTTGTTAGCTGTTCATCTGGTAATTACCAAAATAATGCTGCATAACACACCCACACCCACTTCATTAAAAGATTTACTGCACCCCAGTGAGGTCAGCCAAACTATTCTTACCTGGTCCATTGCCCCCACCTCCTTCTCCACCACCCCCACCCTGGTGATCTAACACTGCCTTCAGTAGTTCCTGCACAACTTTCAGCTCGTTTTGGACCTTCTTCAGCGATTTCTGATGGGTGTCCTTAAGTTCTGTGATTTCATTCTGCAGAGCTTTTATGCTATTTTTCTGGTCTACATGCTGATTTTCTCTGATAAATTCATCAAGTTCTGTCAAGTGATCCTGTAAGAAATATGGAAAAGAGATATATTATTACATATCATATGATATAAATGTATTGTGATAATGTATAGGTACTGGATGCCCTGCCCCCCCCCCCATCTAACGCAGAACCTTCTGATATTGACTGCTGTGTAAGGCACTCTCAATACTATTGTTGTCTAGGGATATCAAACCCATGCTTTTACCCGAAGCATACTAAGAACCATAGCCTGGGTTTACACTTTTTTAAATTAAATCCAGTCATAGTCATTTAGTTTTCACAGACTTTTCAATATGTCTCTTTGCTGTTGTGAATTTGAGTCAAGCTCATTAGACTATGGTGAGCCAACCGTCCAACAGATTGTGGGCAAAAGGACTATTTTCAGGCCAAAAGAATTATGGGTAATAGACCATTCAATACCCCTGATGTAAACCAATAAGATGTGAGGATTCGTAAGATGAGGTATATAATTGTTACTATTTCACCATAGGGACTACCCAGTCGTATTCTGTCGTATACAACAAACAAGAGCCCCGGGGGGCACGACGCTCACCTGAAGTCTCGCAAACTCTCTATGGTACCCACAGAAAAGACATCAGCTATATGTATAGTTATGGCCCTTGGAGCCTGATATTTAGGCACCCATGTATCCAAATGAACCAGTTGGAAAACGTTGCATCCCTTTGCCATACACGTATAGCTGATTTTTCCAAGTTTAATTTAATTCTGACATCCATTTTTATAAAAACAAGGCACGCCCTAGTATCTTAACATTTGACCTTTGACCTACTTATGTGACCTTGACCCCAATTTAACATTGAGGTCACTATACATGTAGCATTTACCATCCAAGTTAGTCAAAAATGGGCCAATAACAACCAAAGAAAATTTCACTTCATTTGACCTTTGACCTACATATGTGACCTTTGACCCCCAAATTACATTGAGGTCCCTATTACACATCCTATACCCAAGTTGGTTACAAATGGGCTTGTGGTTAGAAAGTTACCTAGTTTGGGCCCGTTACTGGGGCCTGCCCCCCTGGGCCCCCCAGATGGGCCTGGTGTACCATTCCAGGAACCCTCTATCCCCTCCCCCCTGAGGATCATTCCCACCAAGTTTGATCTAAATCCATTGATGTGAATGTGAATTATTCCCATAGGGCCCCACCTCAAACTTTTGCCCCCTTTAGGGGCCAAACCGGGGCCAACCATGGAGCATTGTCATGAGGAACATTAATTATAGGCACATATAGAGAGTATCCACCAACAAAAGTGGCTTACCAAAAACTATTATCTGGAATCCTAGAGAAGAAGATCGTTTAGAAAAAACTACCTACTTTTGGCCCTTTAGGCCCATGCCTTCTGGGCCCCCAAGGGGGGTCAGGTGTATCCATATTTAAAGACGAGCTTGAATCCCCACCCCCTATGGATCATTCCTGCCAAGTTTGGGCCAAATCCAATCATGCGTTTTGAAGAAGAAGCTGAAAATGTGTAAAAGTTTACGCACGACGCACACCGCACGAGGCACGACGAACGACGCACGAAAAGCGATCGCAATAGCTCACTTGAGCCTTTGGCTCAGGTGAGCTAAAAACAAAAGTCAAAGACATCATAAGCAAAATCAAAGGGCAGTGACATAATTGGGAGAAATAAAAAATGCCTTTAGAACTAAATCGGTTGAAAGATGTACCACAGATACACCAGCTGGAGTGGATCTCCTAACTAAAAGGATTGGTCCTGTGTTTGTTTACTTTAGGTGAATCAAACGTGAACATACCAGCAGTCCATTTTTCTTAACCCTAAAAATACCGGGCTATTTCTGGTCTACTTATTACCGGAGGGGGGGGGGGGGCATTATGGCCCCCCCCGAGATCTCGGCCGCAGATCGCGTGATCGCCGCGAAACTTTGCACGCGCATAGAGCCGGATGTAAACTACAAGACCATATAGTAACATTTTCAAAAATTGTTTTTTTTAAAGTAATTAATTATGCAAATAAGTGTATGAAATTATGTTTTCACCTATATCTCACTTACAATAGCTAGTAGAATGATAATTTTTGGTAAAAATATTCATTTTGACATTTCGAACAATTATCTACAAAAAATTTGCCAAATCAGAATTAATTTCCTATGTATTTTATTGTTTTGTGAATTTCTTATGTATTTCTTTGTTTTTTCGACCTTTTGTTTTTTATTATTTTTTTGATGAACTTTGTCGGGGACACTTTTGCGATTATAAACAGCATAAACTTAATCCATTTCACCCAGTAAAAGCAAAAATAATCATGCATTTATGATTTTTGGCTGAAAACACAATTTGCATGGATTTTGTACACAAAATCACATTTTTGAGCAATTTTGGAGTTGCATGCATGTACGGAAAGTTCGGTCGCAGTCGTTGTTAACGGTAAAAACGTCCGAATTTATTTCGAAAAATGGTCTTAAATGATGCGCGAAAATACTTGAAAGTAAAAAGCAGTGAATGGCGCGCGGTCAAAAAATTTCGCACGGCGGCGTAATCGCGCGAACAATTCGTCGAGGGGGGGGGCCATATGACCCCCCCCCCCCCCCCCCCGGTATTATTAGGGTTAAGGCCCCGGAGAATTAACTCCCATAGAAAGCTGCACAACAGATCTGTCTGTCACAATGCACACTGATGAAAGTTATTTTTAAATGAGAGTAGAATCCTTGCATAGTTTACTTGATTCTAGATTAGAATCAAGTAATTCTAGAATAGTTTTATTTTTCAGAGAGGTAAATTTTCAGAGTAGAATCCTTGCATAGTTTACTTGATTCTACAATAGTTTTACCCCAAGTGGAGTACTACCCCCAATCATGTCATGTACCTTCAAGGAAATGACATGGAGATGGGAAGGGCACTTACGTAGAACAAAAGACTACAGATGGACTATAAGAAACTCACAGAATGGCAGCCAAGAACAGGCAAGAGAAGAGATTAACAAAAGAAGATGGAGAGATAAAATCTTAACATATACAAACACATCAATGTGGGATAGAATGGCAGCAAACAGAAGTGAATGGAAATTGATCGAGGAGGGGGTTCATCTAGCATTGTTTGAACAATGTCTAATGATGATGATGACGATGACGATAATGATGATGATGGAGATGATGATGATGATGGTGGTGGTGGTGGTGGTGATGATGACAGTGATGATGATGATGATGATGATGACGACGATGATGATGATAGTGGTGATGATGATGGTGGTGTGGTGGTGGTGGTGATGATGATGATGATGATGATGATGATGATGATGATGATGATGGTGAGGATGATGATGATGAGGATAGGGATGATGATGAGGATAGGGATGATGGTGGTGGAGATGATGTCCTACCTTGATGTGAAATGTCATCTTCTTGACGTCCTCCCCTTCATCCTGAGTCATGTCGTCGTCGTAGTACAGACTCTCGGGGCTGCAGCAGCTCCGGATGTAGTTGGCGTACTTCTCCTTCCGCCTGTTGTTGAGCCCGTCTTCGATGCTGAGCACGATCCTGGTCTGCTGCATCACGGCTATAGCGCTTGCGTTGTCGTACACTCTGTGAAGTAATAATGACAGATTATAACTACAAATAACTCCAAAAAAGCAACTAATACCTCATGCCCAGTGTAGGAAATACAATTGGGTTGAGAGTGATTTAGCCCCCCAAAATTATCAAAATAGCCCCCTAAAATCACAAAATAGCCCTTAAATATCTTCATAGGAGTCAATATACAACATACTGGCATCACTAATTCAGGCATGAAAGTAGCCCCGGAAAAAAAAAATTATTTCCTGCCCGAATAGGACCCTGATTTATCACTGTAATATGCCATTACCATGGTAACACAGCTTCCCGACGCAACCATAAATTGAGTCTTGCTCATCTTCACCAATATGGGTGCCACATTTTATGAGCACGGTTCAAAAATTATGAAGTAGTAAGATTTTTACATGATTTGTTTCCATAATATACTGTTACCATTGCAATGCAGTTTCTGACACATTAAAAGAAATATGTCTTGAAAATCTAATTTACGAGAAAACCGCTGTCAAAGTGCAGCGTCCATTCAAAATGCGAAACCGCGATTGCGCTGAAATTCTGATAAAACCGAGGGTAAAATCTCCCTAGCAACAGTACGTTTGCATTGCTCATCATTCTTGAAATTTTGCATTTGGAATTTATAGGTTTGTAGAAAGTGCTATTTTCAGTTTGAACGAATTTGGTAAGATTTTAATGCTCGTTTGGTGTTTACCAAAAACACATTGGGTTCTTAACCATCTGCATTATTTCCACTCGGTGCATGTACCTTGCGAGGCGGGTCACAGGTGACCATGGACGCCAGACGCTTGGGGGGGTCTTAGGGTGAGAGATTTGACACAATAAATTTCCACAAGTAGTAATTGCTTGTAAGTCGACTGTTCATACTAATTTGTAAAGTTCGTGATTAAATAAACTGAGATTCTCAAGGGACATAATAACTTCTTACTGTCTGCTATATCGCTATTCAATTGATGAATAACTGCGCCAGCAGTCCAGAGTACGCGCAAGAATTAGACCCCCTATAATTAACACGCCGACAGACATGACAGGGACCCGCTTTGCATAGTTATGATTCTGTCCTCTTTGACGGCCCCACCGGCGTTTAAGTGCCTATTCAACTAGATTAAGCCAGCTTTTATGCATCCGTAACAAAAGAACAAAAGAACCTGTGAAAGTTTTAAATGATTGTGCACATACTTGGTGTACTAGTGGGGATTACAAATTACATGGATAATGAAAACGTGCATGTCTTAACTCTAAACCCACCAGGTTACAAATTCTCTGGCGCAGCAAATACCTTCTCACGCTGCATTGGCATTTGTACTTACTCTGTTGATTTAATATTGACGCAAAATATAGTGAATCTAATGTTTGCAGATTAAAATGTCGAAAAAATCGGAAACTGCAAACAAATCGAGAATATAATAACAAATCAAGTTCAAGTTAAGGATAGCTTAATTGTCAGTTGGCACGTTCGTAAAAAAATGGAATCACATCAATCACGATTCGTCATGTGACACAGCTCAGCCAATGGGCAGCCGTCTTGCGTTGCTAGGGGCGCGGCCTAACTGACTCGGATTTTCGGTGTTTTTTTTCGCGAGGTCGAATGGAAGGCTCTCAGAAAAACGTTAATATTACCCCTTTCCCGTGAATATTTTGATCTGAAACTTTCACTGGACATTAAAGAGACTTTGAAGATATGATTTCAGTCAAAAAAATAATTTTGACAAATTTGACCTGTTCCGACAATTTTGCTCATTTTCTCTAAACCGTCCGTTGCGACTTGTGGCTCCTTTTGGCGTGACGGGTCACATATTTCCTCTTAATTACACATTACGTAGAATTTTAAGGGCATTTTAGGCAGGAATGTATTAGTAAACAGAGCAGAGTATTGAATCCTGACCTCGTGGAAATGAATTCATCAAATTATTTTGGGCAACCTGCACTGATTTTTTACATCAGCAAACCCTTCCTGGACTTTTAACCACCCCTCCTCAATCCTCGTCTCCCATCCCATGACTGAAGGAAAATAAGTCAGTTTGGAGTTTCAATTTGCACATATATGCAAATAACGTCATCAGGACCATGTTGTGTATTCATTGATTTGATCGACACTAGATAGGTCCTCATGTAAGATATGAAGAGTTTGAATGCAAAACGAGTTAACTCCACTGTAGTGACTCTGGAGAAAAAATTCTTTTCTTTGCCCGAGTTTATACACGTGCCTATGGAAAAATAAATGTATAACCACAATTAATTTGTACTTGCTTGTGGAATTTATCTTAACCCTAACTAGAGCAGTTCGACTGCGCGCAGTCGATGGGGTATTGCCTCCACAGTCGTGCACTGATCCCATCCAATTGAAATGTAATTGAAAAGGCTTCAAGTTACGACCATGGTAAGCAAGAGCCAAATTAGATGAATAACACAATGATAAGCCATGTGACATTTGACCAAGTTAGCAGTAAATATCCAATTTAAGCAGTTCCTTAAATTATGGCGACAATGAGCTCAATTCGACAGAAGGCCTTGTGACCTTGACCTCTGACCTTTCACTCCAAAATCGAATCAGTAAATTTGGTGCCTTATATATAGATACTTCTCCAAGTTACATCAAAATCGGAAAAGTCATACTCAAGTTATCACTGTAATGAGCCCAATCAGACATATTTAAGGCCCGGTGACCTTTGACCTTTGAGCCAAAAAATCTAATCAGTTTATTGTGCCTCATAAACATACTTCACCCCAAGTTACCATCACAATCCGACCAGGGCCGCTCTCCAGTTATGCGGCGGCAACAAGCCCAAATCAGATATATTTAAGGCCTGGTGACCTTTGACCTTTCAGCCCCCAAATCTAATCAGTTCATTGGTGCCTAAATACATACTTCACCCAAATTACATTGACCATCCGACCAGCGGCTCTCAAGTTATCGCGGTAATTACGAGCCCAAATCAGACATATTTAAGGCCCGGTGACCTTTCACCTTTTACCTTTCAGCTCCAAAATCTAATCAGTTCATTGGTGGCTCATAGTTCATACTTGGTCGCTAGTTACAATCAAATCCGATCGGGGGTTCTCAGTTATCGCTGTAACGAGCCAAATCAGACATATGTAAGGCCTGGTGACGCTTTGACCTTTGACTTTTCAGCCCCAAACTAATCAGTTCTATTGGTGCCTCATAATACATACTTCACCCAAGTTACATCACAATCCGACCAGCCGCTCTCAGTTACTGCGGTAACGAGCCCAAATCAGACATATTTAAGGCCCGGTGACCTTGACCGGTTTGACCTTTCAGCCCAATCTAATCAGTTCATTGGTGCCTCATAATATATACTTCACCCAAGTACATCACAATCCGACCAGCGCTGCCTCAAGTAATCGGCGGTAACGAGCCAAATCAGACATATTTAAGGCCCGGTGACCTTTGACCTTTGACCTTTCAGCCCCAAAAAATTCTAATCACTTCATTGGTGCCTGCATAATCCATACTTCACCCAAGTTACATGACAATCCGACCACCCACTCTCAGTTATCGGCGGTAACGAGCCCAAATCAGACATATTTATAAGGCCCGTGACCTTTGACCTTTGACCTTTCGAGCCCCAAAATCTAATCAGTTCATTGGTGCTCATAATACATACTTCACACCAAGTTACATGACAATCGACCAGCCGCTCTCAAGTTATCGCGGTAACGAGCCGAAATCAGACATATTATAGGCTGTGTGAACCTTTGACCTTGACCTTCAGCCCCAAAATCCAATCAGTTCATTGATGCTTCATAATACATAACTTGGTCGACATAGTTACATCAAAAATCCGATCGGGGTTCTCAAGTTATCGCGGTAACGAGCCCAATCAGACATATTTAAGGCCCGGTGACCTTTGACCTTTGACGCTTTCAGCCCCAAAATCTAATCAGTTCATTGTGCCATCATAATACATACTTCACCCAAGTTACATGACATCCGATGACCACCCACTTCTCAAGTTTATCGCGGTAACTCGGAGCCAAATCAGACATATGTTAAGGCCCGGTGGACCTTTGACCTTTGACCTTTCAGTCCCCAAAAAATCTAATCAGTTTCATGATGCCTCATAATACATACTTCACCCAAGTTACAGTGACAATCCGAGCCAGACGCTCCTAGTTATGGGTAACCGAGCCCAATCAGACATATTTAAGGCCCGGTGACCTTTGACCTTGACCTTACTCAGCTGCAAAATCTAATCAGTTATTGGTGGCTCATAGTACATACCTTTGGTCCTAGTTACATCAAAATCCGATGCAGGTTTCAAGTTATCGCGGTACGAGATCCAGGTAAACGGATGGACCGGACGCGACGGAACGGACGGATCGGACAACCACCGAAAACATGATGCTCCGCAACTTCGTTGGCGAGGCATAAAAGGCTGGGGGGGGGGGGAATCCACCCCCCCCCCGACTTTCGGCGGATATGTATGTGACGCGGCGAAGCAGTGTGCCACGGCGTTTCATGACTTTTTCTCTCGAATCTCGCACATCTTTTGAGACCAAATTTGCGACGTCCGGGTACGCGGTCCCGAAGTTACGTAACATTTTGTACTTCCATGTCATCCCAAAAATCGCTCAAAAACGTGATTTTGTGTACAATTTCAATACAAATCGTGTTTTCAGCCCAAATTCATACATGTATGATTATTTTTACTTTTATTGGTTGAAATTAATTAATTTTGTCGCAAAAGTGACCCTGACAAATTTCATCAACAAAACAATGAAAACAAAAGGTTGAAAAAACAAAGAAATACATAAGAAATTCACAAAACAATGAAATACATAGGAAATCAATTTTGTTTCCGGATTTTTTTCAAGTATATTTGCTAAGAACACTAAAAAGAGTGTCTAGACCCCAAAATTAGCATTTTTGGAGCTTAAATTAGTGATTTACATCTTAATTCTGATTTTATGCATAAATTAGCATAATTAATTAATATGAAATTGATTCCGGGTAATTAACTATACAGTCTTGTAGATTACGTGGTGGGCGACGTGCGTGTTGATTTTCGGAGCGATCGTGCGGTCGACAGCCGAGATCTCGGGGGGGGGGTGGGGGCAGTTTCAGCCCCCCCCCCCCCCGGCCCCCCCCCCCCAGATATGAGCATAGCCAGAAAAAGCCCAGCCTATTAGGGTTAAAATTTCATACTATCCCTCGGTATGTAGGTGGTAAATGTGTTGGTGTTAATAACTCAATTTTGGTGAAAATGGAGTTAACCCGTTTTGCGATCAAACTCTTCATATGTTACTCATGTATGCACCATATACAAATTTGAATGTACAGGTGCAGATATTTTTTTAGCAAAATTTAACAAATATCCCTTATACAGCCCTCCATCACTGTATGAATGGTTGCTCTCCAATCCCTCTTGTAAGTCATATCCCACTCCTCAAAGATTCATGCTATTATGGGGTCAATTGGGACATTTAAATAACTGTGAACTGGCTTATTGACGAGCTGTCTTACCTCTGGAATGTATTGGACAACATAGCGATAAGCACGTTGATGCAGAGAACAGCAGAAATAACAAGAAATGTGAACAGCAGTAGGTATGTCATCACAACATTCACCTGACGCATACCCTGAAAAAAAGAAAGAAAACAAGAAACGATTTGTTTTATATTCTAAATTTAAAGAGTTTCGAGGGTTATGATTCCTTCACAAGCATCAGGAAATTTGGTGCGGGTCAACGGTATACCTTACAGGACACCGACAAGATTAGGAGACGTAAAAAAAAATGCCTTAAGAACTACATGAGTTGTAACATATGCCAATATATACACTGGCTAGTGTTTATATTCAGGCTGGGAGGATATGTGTTGAATTTCTTTACATGATGAGAAACAGGCTTTAATTGTGACTACTGAATTAATCTCCAGCCCTGGTAGAAACTGATTTTACCCAACAAAGTTACACAACAAATTTCATCGTCACAGAATGTTCTGAATACTACTAATACAACAAAGAGGAAATGTGTGACTATGAAATTTTCACAGCAGAAACTTCAAACAGTATACTTGATTCTGGGAGCATTGTGCCCTTAATTGATGACTATTTCTTGCCACTTAAATTTCCTTTAAAAGAAAAGAGACGTAATAGAGTGACAGCTCTTATAACTTTTAAAACCATATCACAGATCTAATACATAATTGTACTGATGGAGGCACAAGGCAGTGGCAAACTAATCCAGACCAAGGGTTTGGGCAGCATCTAGCATGTTATCTCAGTGAGAATAAACTGTCTGCACTAATTCAGTTTAAAATGAAATGGTCTATATCTACAGTATCTATACTTGGCTAATGACAGCATAACTGTCTAAAAGTTTTGTGTTCTAGGTATTTATTTGCCCATTGAAACACTATCCTGTAGGTTAAATTTGACAATTTTTCACATGGGACTTCCAACAATTAAGAACTCCCAGCTTAGAACTTTAAAGCCCAAATACTTTTGATAATGAGTACAAATTTAAATTCTTTGCAATTATGTTCTTTCAATAGACCTGTATGATCTATCAATACCCTAAAAACTGCTTGCTCTGAAACTCCCCCATTTTTGAGAAATCACTAAAAATGTAATACCACTACATGTTATCCCATAATTTAAACATCACAAATTGTCACCATAAGCAATTTTAAGTGGGTTTGATGTTGTTTTCTAATGTATGGGGTGACAATAGAATGCTTTTTGATCGATTTACAAAAAAGTTGTCTGAACGGCTTAAACTATATGTGGGCTTTAAACGCAGTGAAGAGATCTTTGGGTGACTTACGTCATAGTCGTATTCATCGACAAGCGTGATCCTGAACAAACTAAACATCATCTGGTCTACTGAATTCAAGCTGGGGATGGTACCATTGTTGTTACCATACACCATCCAGAAGGCACATGCTGCAAAAAATACAATGGCACAGATATCAATATACTGTACATGAACGGAAAGTCAACCCTGACATCAAGTTGGTTTTAATAAAAACAGAAAAATGAGACAAACATATTAATGAAAGTTTGATGAAAGTTCACCAAAGAATCAAAACAGAATATGAAGTTTCATAGCTCTAATTTTGTGATGTCACATGCGAGCAGCTCCCCATAAGTCATGTAATATATATTCCACAAATTGTCATTTTTTAATGGTTCAATGATAATTAAATTTTTCTTTTTCATAGAAGCATATATTATGAAAAAATGTTTTTGATTTAAATAATCAATGCACACGTAAAATCATGTTTAATTTTCTGAGAAAATGGCACTTTATGGAAATTATATTACATGACAAATGGGGGAGCTGCTGACATGAGACGTCACAAATTTAACACTTTAAAACCTTCACTAATAGGTTTCTCTCACTTTCTGCTTCTATTAAAATCAACTTGATGTCAGGGTGGCCTTCCCCTGTCATAATCCACTTCCATAAATCGGGGGCATAACATGTCTCAGTTTTTTGCCCTTGTTATGTCGGACAACACATTCTTGAATTAGTATATCATATTAAATGATAATTAACAGAGAGGTTTCTGCCTTGACTCACAAATATATAGTCGGCAAACAAATGATAAAGCAACTCTCTTCAGGACATTTTAAAATAATGTTTGAAGTTTCAAAAATCAGAGCTACAATGTACATCATTCTCATCTAAAAGAAAATGTAATTTAACAACTTTTAGCAAAGTGCAATGTATAGGAACTAGAAGCTCAGTTAAGTTGGAATTTTAAGTGACCATTAGGTTTTGAATTGAATTATTGTATAGCCTACACCGGTACCAAACTTCCTAGTCTACCTCAGACCTTTACTCTGTATACGTGTTTTACATGTATGATACAAAATCTTGTGACAAATCACAAATGTGTACTAAATGAACATGACAAATTTTATGTGAAATGATGGTACTGAACTGACTATATTCAGTGTGCCTGATACACATACTGAACCACAGGACCTGGTTGTATTTTGCACACGTTTCAAATTTAAGATAATTACTGATCTTAAAATTTGACAGACACATCCTTCAAAAGTAACCTAAGGGCATAAGCAAGATTTTGTTGTGTTTCTGGAAGTCTGCAAAATGATTCCCTGCCTTTAACTCTTAATGTGCCGAAGTCACAGATTCGCACCCAATAATACACATAAATCTCATAGAGATTCAAATCCTCTGTCATGTGAGTCTATTCTGTGATGATAATGACGTGAATACACTTGCCAAACCTTACCATAGGGAATGTAAAAGTTCATGTACAGGAATCCAAACACTGCAACATCCTTGGCAATGAGGCCCAGCATCACGATAAATGGTCCTGAATAGGAGAAGAAGCACACATACCAGCATTTCAGAAAAACACACAATTTTGCCATTAAAGAAACACTTCACATCAATAAATTTTAGGTTTAAAACCATGAATTTTATATTGTTATACCTAGTAATAATAGTCAAGGTTTCAATATTTTTCAAAAGGAGATATAAAAAATTCAAAACTTGATGAATGTGCAATACTAAATAATTACAAATTCAGGGTTCGAAATTAACGCTAGCCCGTTAGCCAATGGCTAGCAAAAATCACGGCGGACTAGCCAAAATCTATATTTAATAGTCCGTGTGGCTAGCTAAAATATTACTTGTGTCGCACCGAGTGTTGCACGATTTTATGTAACAATGAATGAACTCAAAATCTTGATGTTTATTCGAACAAAATATGGACGAAAAACAAACTCCTCGCCCGAAATTTGTACCTCGGCGCGGCCCCGCTAGCTAACATGATTCACCATGGATCCTACTAGAGAGGATCCATGGATTCACTGATCATCGCCGTACCTTAGTCAAACTAGTTGGGAGTTTACGTACGTGGCCGTGTATAAAGCTAACATGATTTTCGCCGCAGAGGGCGTTATCCGGAAACTCGCTCGAGCTAGCTAGATCCGATCTATTCATCTAATCGAGCTGGATTCGGAGTGGTGTGTCGGCTACAGTGTGGGATAAAGGACAGGCGCATAGCATATGGCCGATGTTAAGGAGGAAATTTATTTTAAGAACAGATTGTACTCCGTGTTTTCAATGAGTCAGGCAATCCAAATGATAGTGGTAAGTACGTTTAAAAATCATTTTTTTTTTTACTTCATGTTTAACGTAGTCGCCCTGATAGTCACACGCATAG
Organism: Eucidaris tribuloides; assembly: GCA_001188425.1. NCBI lineage: Eukaryota > Metazoa > Echinodermata > Echinoidea > Cidaroida > Cidaridae > Eucidaris > Eucidaris tribuloides. The sequence goes on from JZLH01S0574732.1 coordinate 40,418, forward strand.
CTATGTTCTGACGAGTTTTCATGTCTGTGGTCCACACTGTCACACTGGTGGTAAATTGGGTAGTCTCGTGTCGCGACACCGACTTCAGTGACTTGGTTGGGCAACTGCAAACAGACACACAAACCACACAAACTATCAATATTGTTGAAACACTGTTACTTACTTTGAAAAAATATAAATATAATCTAATTCCCTTTATTTTATTAATCAAAAAACTGAATGAAAGGAGGTGGACCTCGAATGGAAACAACAGACACAAACAAGATCCACAAATGAGTTGAAATAATGTTCAATGATAAATCTTCTCTCCTCCTCCTCCTTCTTTTTATGTCCTTTTCTTTTACTTCCCTTCCTCCTCGTCCTCTTTTTCTTTTCTTCTTCTTCTTATCTTCTCTTCTTCTTCTTCTTCTCGCTCTCTCTCTTCCTCCTCCTCCTTCTTTTCTTCCCTTCCCCTTCCTCCTCTTCTCTTCCTCCTCTTCTTTTCTTTCCCCTTTTCTTTCCTCTTTTCTTCTTTTCTTCCCCCTTCCCCTTTCCTCCCTCTCTTCTTCTTTCTCTTCTTTCTTCTCTCTTCTTCTTCTTCTTTTCTTCTTCTTCTTCTTCTTCCTTCTTCTTCTTTCTTTCTTCTTTTCTCTTCTTCTTCTTCTTCTCTTCTCTCCTTCTTCTTCTCTTCTCTTCTTTTCATCTTCTTTCCTCTTCCTCTCCTCCTCCTCCTTTCTTTCCTTTTTTTCTTCTAAACTAAAATTCTTTTTCTTTATTTTCTTTTTTCTTCTCTTCTCTTTCACTTTTCTTCTTTCCTTTCCTTCTCTCTCTTCCTTCTCCTTCTCCTCCTTTCTTTCTTCTTTCAATTAAACTTGATCCTCTAAAAACATCCGCTGTAAATTGCCTCAGAGCTCATACTTGATGAAGATACCAACAACGAACCGTGGACCCTGACCTCGTTCTGAGTTCGAGCGCCGAGATATATAGCCTTGTTTTCACGTCATGGACCGGGGTGGGGAAAGAGGGGGGGGTTTAGCCTGTGCCCAATGGCTTTCAGTTGGATTACATGTACATTATTACATTATTCTTTTCGAAATTAACATGATTTATTCAAACAGGCGGACTTAGTCAATTTTTAAGGAGGGCTAGCCAGAAGTTCTGGCGGACTACCTAAAATTTAGGCTAACTAGTCCGTCTGGCTAATTAAAAAAAAGTTAAGCGCGACCCCTGAAATTGCAATATTTGTTGATGACAGATGTGCGACATTATTACAATCATATATTTGATAGTGCAAACATTTTAGATGCACATACCAATTATTCAGGTATGTGCATGTATGTGTGTGTGTGTAGTTGTGAATAGTTACTTGTATAATTATGTTTCTGTTTTGTGATTATATGTTTCTTTTTTATTGTAAATTAATTAAAAATAAGACTTGGTAACTCTGCTATTTGATGATGCACTCACCGAGGGAGCGAAACGCTCTGACACTCTTCAAGAGTCGAATCCAGATGACGATGATTACGATGGCAAAGATATCTTGAGTCGCTGTGCTCAAGCCGTCAGCATCAACAAATATATCAACAACATGAAGAATGCTGACGGCCAGTAGAGAGATGTACACTGACCAATCAAACAGGTTCCTGTTAAAAATCAACATGAAGAAAATTTAAATTTACAAGATTAATTTAACTTTAATGGTAAATGACATGATTTGGGGTAGTCCTCAACTTGGGGTGAAACTATTCTAGAAGCAAGTAAACAGGGCAAGGATTCTACTGTGAAAATTTTGTAGTCAAAAGTAGACCCATTCTAAAATAACTTCCATCAGTATGCCTTGTGACAGACAAATCTGTTGTGTAGCTTTCTATGGTACTTATTTCTATTGCGGCTCGAGAGAAACAAGATGCTAGTATGTTCATGCCTGATTCGGCTTAAGTACACAAATTCAAGATAAATCCTTCCAGCCGGGAGATACACTCCAGCTGGTATATCCATTGGTATATCTTTCAACCAGTTTGGTTTGAGAGGCATTTTTTATTTCTCCCAATCGTGTCACTGTCCTTTAATCATTTGCAATATGGATGTGATTGATATTGTATGTCACTGTTTGACAGCTAAGATTTCACAACAGGCTTGTAGATTTGTTTTATCTTGCAGAAGATTTGGTTACCATGGCAATGAGTTTTCTGATAAACGTTGAAACCCTTATCTTTAACTTTAACATCTAGACTCGAATGTCATCATTTGTACCAATCTCATCTGAATTTCTTAACAACAGAAGCAATGTGTGGGCAATAAATTCCTGCATATATACACCTCAGGGTGATCATGTGGAACACATACTGTTTGTTTCACTCAAAAGCTGAGGAAAAAAAAAATCACTCCACAAGGTGTTGCAATGGATTGTTAACATGACTGCATGCTATCTCCATATTAGTTTGAGTCAAAAATTAGCAAACCCAGATTTAATTGCAAATCTTTTAAAAAGCCACTCATCGCCAATATCCTTCTAGACTTTTATATCTATATTTTTATATTTATAATCTCTATTTTTCTTATCTATATAATAGTTTTTTATCTTCTACTAATTCTAAATAATATAATCTTTTCTTTATATTCTCTTACGATCGCCCCGTGGTCTACTATATCTATATATCCCATTTCAGGTGTATACAATTCTTAATACTGGTGGAAAGATTAAATTTGATTCCCGGACAGGAACAATGAATATAAAAAAATTCGAGTGAGAAAAATATTAGTTTCCATGCCCTGGAAGACATAAAAAAAATAAAACATAATAATATAAAAACAAAATAATAATAACTACTATGAATATATATGATTAGCATACGCCCCGGAGCCCATACTGATTTTTCGTTGTGCGAAAAAAAGCCACATTGAAGCTGGAACCAAATTAATGTAGCGTACTTGATTATGAAAAGGAACTGAAATAAATTTTCTTTATTTTTGGAATAAATTTGCCATAAATTACATAATTTTAATTCATGACAACAAGTAAAAATTCTGGGTTAGAAGTTTAGAGGTACCAAGCTCTAGCGTCGTACCAATATATGCACTTAATACAATATATTTGTTTTTTTGTGTATCTATATGATATTTTAAAGAACTATTTGTTTATATTTATTTGTGATTTGAATAAATTTGCATAAATTTGCATAATTGATTAATTTAAATTTGCATAATTGTATAATTCTACATTGGTAGAAGTCTTGAAGCACCCCAACCGAGCCCTATCAGGATCAAACAATACAGACTGAAAATCGTTGCAAGAAATGTGAGTAGAATGCAATTCAATTTTTGTTATTTTTGGCATTAATTTGCCGATAAATACCGATAATTAAGTAGCATAGGAGTATAATGTTTTCAAAATTCTTTGTACAGTTGTCTTAATGGGCATACACTTGCAAGCCACCTAAATAAAGTAATCACAATTAAAACTTGGTTGAGAATATGACAGAAGAAGCATTTTTTGTGTATTTTGAAAAATCGCATAAATTTGCTAATAATTGATTAATTTAACTTGGCAATATGATATAATTTACCAACAATTTTGTGCAGAAGCTCTTTGAAGCCCCCAGCCAGCCCTATCAGATCAAAATCAAATGAAAACTCGGTCAAGATAATGGGTGAAAAGAAGCAATTCGCTTATTTGCGGGAGAAATTGCAAAATTACCATAATTAATCAATGGAGCACTAATTTCAAAATTCCTGTGTAGCAGTTTATGTGTATAACTCAGCCCTACCAAAAGGCATCAAATATCAAAATCGGGTTGAGAAATGAAGGAGAAGATAAGCATTTTGTGATTTCAAATAAATTCATAAATTAAACAATATAACTAATTTCCACGATTCTGTGTAGAAGTTATTAAAGTCCTCCTACCGCCTAGGCCATATCAATCATGATAACAATCAGAATCAAAAACTCGGTTGGAGAAACATGACGAAGAGAAGCATTTCAAACTGCGGGTCCGACCGCCAGCTTGTCCCTGTGAACGACGACGGATCGAAAGCACGGGCCGGATGAGCTAAAAACTGTCAGGTTATTTTAACTAATATTTGACCTCATTTGACCTTTAACCTACCTACTGTATGTGACCTATGAGCCCCAATAAAATTGAAGTCCTGGTAAGGCATCTACCATCCAAGTTTGGTTACAAATGGGGGGGGGGGTGTTCAAATTTAAACTTTTAGCTTTTTAACAATGACAATCCAATCATTTATGATTTTGTGATTATGTGATTTTTTTTCTCCACGTGAGGGTATGATAATTTTGCCTTTGGTGTTTCCGTCCCCCCGCTCGAAATCTCTGCTACTGAATCTGACTTACCAGCCTTCAGAAAAATATGAAGGGCTCTGGCTCATGATGTACTCGATCTCTTGATCCAAATATTGCCTCTCCTGGGGCCACCTTGGGTGACAATATTTGAAATCTCTCTCGATGTCAGACACCCGCCACTTTTTCCATAACTACATTTCAGAAAGAAAATAACTAGGATTAGACATTTTGTTGTACAGCAAGAACAACAGAATTATTTCAATAATTTCCAAGCTGAGGAACGGCTGAGAAGTTCCGCCCCTGGCAACAAAAAGAAATTTGCATGCCTTTTTCTGCTTTCAACAGCTTCAAAAACAAGAGGGCACAAAACTTAAGTTCCACTTCCCCAATATGTGCATTTTAACATGCCCCAAAGCAGCCTATGCCCTTGTATGCTAGTGCATGTACGTATATACTTTGACTCACTTGGATCTTGTAGCATTTTTGACTGCCATCCCAATCATGGCATTGTTCTTTCGAGTCAAACGATGCCTTTTTTAAACACAAATACGTAATACACATATTTGCCAAATCTACTTTTAAGCATTACTTCCAGAACATAGTAAATTTCAATCAAATCAGTTGCATGCTGAAATGCAACATAGTAATATACAATGTCATGTAACTTTCAATTCCTCTGCCTGGATGGTGGTGATGAAATTTAATATCTAGTCAGCAGGTCCATTTGTTGTTTCATGCTGCCTTTTTCTTTCTTTTTTTCCTTCCTTCCTTCCTTCCTTTATTTCTATGTTTCTTTCTTACTTTCTTGATTATTCCTTTATTTCAATCTTTCTTGTTTTATTTCCTTTCTTCAATCTTTCCTCATTCTTTCTTGCTTTCCTTTACTAGATTAAATGCCAATGTTTTTATGACTATGAACTTACCATAAATCTTGACTTTGAATCCAAGTATTCCTTAAACTCCACAATGATCTGGTATAAAGTCAGTACAACACCACAGATCTGGAAAATCACGAGAATTACAATTAATACCAAATTACAGTATGCAGAGCAAAATCTGTTCTCATTCTAAGGAATTTTTAAAAGTAATTTTATCACCTGGAGAGCTATATGTAAAGCACATAGAGCAATTTTATATTGATTATGCACTATATAAGTGTCAGTTTATTATTATTATATTATCATAAATGTATTGGCTGCTACCTGTAAATTCATAGCCTTCTTGTTGCTTAAACAAAGCATGAAATGCATGCTTTTGTGTGTGTGTGTATGTGTGTGTGTGTGTGTGTGTGTGTGTGTGTGTGTGTGTGTGTGTGTGTGTGTGTGTGTGTGTGTGTGTGGAGGTGTCGTGGCTGAGTGGTAAAATGCTTGTCTCCCAATCTAAGGGTAGTGGGTTCCAGCCCAGCTAGTGCCTGACACGAATGCCCTTTAGCAAGGCATTTTTATCCAAATGCTGCTCTCTACCCAGGTGTATAAATGGGTTCCTCGTAGGATGTAAATGTTTATGTTTAGCATGTGCGCACCTGTCAAATGGCAACTGGCTAGAATGCTCCCCAGGGAGTGGAGAGTAAGTGCTGGATTAAATTGCATCCAGTGACTGGGGTAATACGTTGTGATACTGGGCTGAAAAGTGCAATATAACAACCCATTATTATTATTGTGTGTGTTTGTGTGTATGAGTGTGTGAGTGCATGTGCTCTTACATAGCTTCATCTGTGGGGTACAGAAAATAACACAATTCAATAGACAACTTATTCTGTCAAACTGTTGGTGCAGAGTAAACAATGAACATTGAGTTGTGTGAATCATATTCAGATCAATGTATGTGTGTATGTAAATGCATGTGTGTGTGCATCCATGTACATCCAGGCATATCTATCACTATATTATTGCTGATCACACAACACATCCAGAATATTGAATAAAAAAGACATACAAAAAAATGTAAAGAATCAAATAAACAGATAAACAAACCAAAAAACAAACATACAAATAAACCAAGAAAACAAACAAACTACAAACAACTAACATCAAATAAAGTTGAAACTTACTTCAAGAACCAATCTCCAGGTGTCTTGTGGGAAGGCATACTCAAATGGGTTCTCCAGACTTACAGCCAGGACAGTCCACATCAAGATGAAAAACAGATTAAATGCCAACAGTTTGTATGCCCCTTTTCTGGCACATGAAATGAAGAAGAAAGAAACAAGCCATTCTTAAGTTATTGTCACAGTGGTAACAAGCCCAAATCAGACATGTTTTAGGCCCTGTGATTTTTGAACTTTGACCTTTCAACCCCAAAATCTAATCAGTTCATTGTTGCCTCATGGTACATACTTGGTCCGAGTTACATCAAAATCCGAAGAGCCAGTCTTAAGTTATCGCAGTAACGAGAACCGGTAACGGACGGACGGAGGGACAGACGGACGGACGCACAGACGGACGGACAACCCGAAAACATGATGCCTCCGGCAACTTCTTTGCGGAGGCATAAAAAATCTTGAGTTGGAAACCTGGAGAAACACAGTCTTTTGCCAAGTGTTGCTTAAAGGCAATGTTGAACAATGTTTCCCATTTATACAGGCAAACTGCTTGGCATTACATACTATCAATATCTGTAGTGTGGTGTAAAACTGAAGTTGTGAAAAGAAAAAAAATGCTGTTAAAATGCTCATTAAGTGCTTTAAAAAGTAACAGCCCCCACATAAACCACCCACCGGAAATTGTAAGATCAAGGTGATAATCATATTGGGTAAATTTATTGTGACAGCATACTTTAACCCATTGACTAGGAGATTAAGTAAATCTCCATAGACTTTATAAAGAGCCCATTCGGTTCCCAAAGCAATGGGTTAAAAACTTTTGTATTGTGGAAAGAAATTTTTAAGTGCTCCCAATCACGAAGCATGAAAATGTTTGTTTTCTTGGAGAGCTGGTGCGTCATCAGTACTAGCGGGATGGGGTGGGGGGGGGAGCTTAAGCACTCCCCTCCCTCTACTGGTTGGGAAGTTGTCAGGTCATCTGTGATTCTCTAGAGTGTAACGATGAAGGACTTTTTCTAGGCTTGTTGACTTGTTGCCCATCTGTACAAAAAGGATTCTGTAGAGTAAAATAACGGAGGACCTTTTTGGTTTTGCCTGTTTACTTGTCAGGTACACCCCCCCATTGCGATGCTCCTGGTTTTAACCCATTAGTCACTGAAATGCCCGAAACCGCCCGCCTGATTAATTGCTAAACCGCCCGAAACTGCCCTTCATTTAAATGCGTTCTAGTATCCACTGTACACCTGTAGTTCACTGAAATGCCTGAAACCGCTTATCTTATTACTCCCTAAACCGCCAGTCTTATTACTCCCTAAACCACCCGAAACCACCCATCCGTTTAAATGTGTTCTAGTATCCATTGTACGACAATATTGCTGTTACCTTCCAGAGAACCATAGGTCATTATGTACAGAATCTTCAGTGGCTAAAGGGTTAAACATGGGCGAGAAGCACACAAAGTGTTATATTTGCTTTAACTTCATTTTAGCATAATATTGATAATACTGCATTTAGGCCACTTTTTATGGGTGATACAAAAACATATTGCTCTTGATAAAACAATCAAGTTTCTTTGACCTGTGCACCATGACTCCAGCCCGCAAAATATTTTGGTATTCCCCTCAAGGCTGGCCAACCATCAACTATGAAGCAATCATGACTCACTTTCCAAATCTCTCCCACTTCACCTCCACCAATCTGCTGCAGACAGGATGCATTATCAGCTCCAACTGGTTGAAATGGACTATGCTTTGAAGCTGAATGAAATGGAATATACGAAACGATGACATGATGGATATGCTGATGAGAAGTATACTAATTGTACTTCAAATAATAATGACCGAGTACTACTACTACTACTACTACTACTACTACTACTACTACTACTTACTACTACTACAGTACTACTACTGCTACTACTACTACTATTACTACAACTACTACTACCACTACTACTACTAGTACCACTCCTCGTCCTACTGCTATTGCTACCACTCCTTTTCCTTCTACTATTATGAACACTACTACTAATGCTACAACCACTACTACTACTACCACCACTACTACTACTTCTACTACTTTTACTACTACTACTAAATCAATAACAGGGTATGGGCTGTTTTGGGGTGTAGCGTAATCAAACTCTTCAAATAAGTATCAATTTTGAATGTTAGGAGATCAAACTTTGGTCATCACATTAATTGTTTCAATCCACTGAGCTAAGAAACAGTTGACATCATCAGGGTGCGACATAACCGCTTGCCCGATGGCCCGGGGCAAGTAAACATCACAGTCAGGCAAGCATTTTGGAGTGTCAACTAAAAATGCTTGCCCGAATCGGGCAAGTAATAATTTGCAAAGCAAACCTAAGTAAATACCAAAACTGTACTGAAACAAAAATGAAATAAATGGCTGTTTTTTTACGGAGGAAACGCTGGCCAAAAAATCGGCAATTACTTGCTCAAAATGCGTTCTGCAAAGACGCAAAATGAACGGGTGCGTGCAGGAGTCGCAAAGTGTTTTGATTTTGAAGGAGGTTCTACCAACAGAGACATCTGCGAGGCCTGATAACTTGTCCAAGAAAAAATAAACATCGCGGAAAATTGTGACAAGGATTGAAGAAATGACAGAAAGTATTCAGTGAAAAAAATGACTAAGAGTAGCAGGAAAGGTAAGCAGAATGTTTAAAATCACAGACAAAATATATCACAGCCACCTCCAAAAACTCGATGTTTAGCCGACTAGAGATTGCCCAGTCCCACGTGTTAAATGGTGTATGTGAGTTCGTATTTCAAGTCTTAACTTACGATATTGGCGGTAATTTTCTGCACTTGAAAATGATAAATCTGACCACGAAAGTGTCATAGGAGATTCAGAAATAATATTTTTGATATTATAAGTGGATTTTAAGAGGGATACTTGGTCAAATAGTGGCAAATTTAGCAGCTGGAAACATAGCTACATGACCCATTCAGTCACTGAATCATCCCCTGAAGTCTGGGGTTGGAAGATGGCAGGTGTGGTGTCCAGTTCCCTGGCTAGGCTAGTGGTTTTATGAAGAACTTTGTTACTAAATATTTCCCAAGGAGTGTACTTTGTCTAATAAATTCTGATTAGGTAATCATTTCAAAGATTTTGAATAAGATAAGTGTAATATTCTAAGCAAGTTTGGGTGAAAGGGAAATCGAGAATAGACACTAAAACTTGAGTTTACGCTGATCTACATTTTCCAACATTTTTTTTTTTTAATACCGGGTTTGGGAATCAATTATGCATTCCTAAAAGGATAATATATTTAAGACTACCATGAAGTTTTTAATGTCCACAAATTAACTCTTGGTTGTATAGGCGGTGATCCGGTGTGGGGTTACATGACCCACCCCCTCATGGGAGGGGGTTATCCCCCTTGATTTTTGAAGCTTACTTTTTCCCAAAATTTGTTAGCGTTTTTTATAAATTTTATAGACACTGAAAATATACTAAACACTTTTCTGTAACACTTTATAAACACTTGAACATTTTTATCTGGAAACATATATAGCAGAAATTATGTTTATCTATTATGATACCAAAAGTTTGTGGTTATTTCTAGAACACTTCATTAACACTTGAACAAATTTAATATGAAATCATAACCACGTTTAAGTATACTAGTTGAAAATCATAATCTTGTCAACAAACAAACACCTACGGTAAATCACTAGATGTTCACAAAAATGTGTATTAATGCTGTGCCTCCCCCCCCCCCCCCCCCCCCCAACTCCCCACAACATGAAATCACCACTACCACTTGCTGGAACACATTGTTATAATCGTTCATAATGAACACAATTAACAAATTGATCATTGATTTTCATAAATATGACAAAAATCATTGATGTGAAAATTTGTGAATGGTTATACATGTATACTTTATGTATATCTATACATATTCATCACACAAATAAATAATATTTTTATTATTTTTTTCGGGCAAGCAAAAACTTCATTTGGGCAAGCATTTTCGAGCTGTTTGAAAATTCACTTGCCAGATCAGGCAAGTGGCCCAAAAAAGTTATGTAGCACCCTGATCATTTAAGAGAGACGAGAAAAGGACATAACAAATACAGAAGTAGATAAAACTTACCACTGTCCGATTAGGAGCTTCAACACTGGCATCATTAGGCAGTGGCTCGAGTAGGTGATGATCATAGTATTGTTTTCGATTGGCCCGGTCATATCGGTACAGCTGATTCAGTGCTTGTTTCGCCTACGGACAATGAATGTGGATTTGTTTAGTTTATCACCCAAACATGTAAAAGACATTTGAAGTGAATCATTGGTGAAATACAATGTATCAGCAGCGGTCCAAAGCTGACCAAGCACTTGATAGTCCGAATTATCTACAGTTATAGATCAAATTCCCAAAATGAATGATATGTGATCCAATCTAATAAAACCTGGCGGTCGTTGGCAATTGACCGTTTATAAAAACTGACTTTAAGGAACAAAACACCCCTTGTAAACTAAATAAAATCAAAACTTGGAACTGCCATAACCTTCCTTATAACTGTTCAATTTTTGTTAAAAGACTTATCTTTAATATTGCAATAATTTGAATTTTGATATCTGCCACTATGTATCTCATTTTGTGAGATCTGGTTAAATATTTATTCATAAAAGGGTACACTTTGAATTTGTTTAACTGAAAAGAAAGCAAGCCATGTTGACATTAACATTAACTTTAGCATACGACCACTATATGATGAAAATGAAAAAAACTATCAAGAAACAACACACTTTCTGTGAATGTTTGCAATTCTATCAGCCAATAACACTTTCATTCCGGGATTCATGAAAACTAGAACTCTCAAGAAGTCTTCAGAGTAACTAGCTTTGGCATTGTCAGGGAGTATTTTCTAACTGTAATGTACTCACCACGGCAGGCATTTTGACTACCATGAGTTGTAATGCCGTGAGTCCAGTTCGATCTACGTCAGATGCATGGGCGCCCAATTCTAACAACATATGCGCAGTCTCACTTCGATCTGTTCAGACAAAAACAAAACAATAAACTACATTTGAAAGAACCCAAATTAAATATCAAGCAAACATGGAACAAATGTGCCTGTTCCTTTCAATCATCAAAAGACTAGACT
>JZLH01S0574843.1:0-10772 GCA_001188425.1 Eucidaris tribuloides
CTTGATGTGATGTGCATATTGGGCACTCTTCTCACTGACCAATTACAAATCTGTATGTCAGTATGAACTACTATACTCTCTATTATGACAAGTATCGTAACTACACAATTTTTCTGATGATTTAATAATATTTTCCTTCTCTTTTTCCTTTGGTCTGTCTTTTTCAATTGTCACAACAGAGGCTGTTATTTATGAGGTGCTGAGGTACAGTTCATTGACAATTCTCGGAGTTCCACACGCAGCAGCAAAGGATACAGAGATCAACGGTTACTTTATCCCAAAAGGTATGGAACAAATCAAACTAAATAATCAATACATCGTTGGTTGCCCGGCAGAAGGGCCCTAGCATATGTTCCCAGCAGAAGGGCCTTAACACTAAATTGTCTCCAACTTGAAAACCATTGGATCTTTTCACATGAAATCAAAGTAGTGTGATAATTTTAGATCTTTCTGTCAGTCTGTTCAGTGCAAATATCAAAATAAGGCAATATTTCTCATGTTAGAGAAAATTTACTGTTAAGGCCCTTCTGCCGGAAACATATGCTAGGGCCCTATTGCCTGACAAACAACAACATTAACCACTTCAGTACCACACTCAGAAAATCACATGCAAAGTCCATGGGTTTTTTGTTGCAATGGTAACTAAGAAAGTTTAAAGATGCGGTTCACATGCCAATGGATACATTTGCATACAATGCTTGGTAACATAAGCCCTATTTAACTCTTGAAGTGCTTTATATCAAATCTCAAGGTGCCATGATATTTTATAAATATAAAGTTCAAACCACAATTCTTGATGTTGTATTTCACACAAGACCTGGCTCTTAGATTAAAGGTTAGTGACATAATTGGGAACCTTGAAAATGCCTCAAGAACAAATGATGTTGAAATATATACAACTGTTCACTGGCAGACTGTGGATCTCCCACTGGGCAGGATCTGTCTGTAATTTGTTTATCTTAAGGAGAAATCAAGCATAAACATAGAGTATCTTATTCTTTGCCGGGTAGGATAAAATAAGCCCATAGAGAGCCACACAGCAGGTTTCCATGCTACTAGTGATATTGACATTGTTTGTTTTAGAATGAGTGAACGTTTGACTACAAGATTTGTCAAGAGAAGCCTTGCATAGTTTACGTTGATTCTAGAGTAGTATCAGCCCAAGTTGAGACTACCCCATATGTCATTTACGTTTCATGTGTAAATGATTTGCGGATGTCCAGTGCACTCGAGAAGACATAACAAAGATCGTGTAATATCCATTCATTGTAAAGCTTTATTGTACTTGCAGCATTTCTGTTGATTAGAACACAGCAAGCCACAGTGTGCCAGAAGGTTCACAGAGCACATAAAGTACAAATCATGCGATTGTAAGCAAAAGGTGTACTTTTTAATGTGTCACAAAACACACCTTTAAAGAAAAGTACAATTGTCTTAATTATGCAAATATACTGCCACTTTTTATGTTACTGGTTATTTTCTTTACAGATATATTGTTTATCTCTAATTTTCATCATCCTCCCTCATCAGTGGTTCTGTTAATAACTACATGTACCAACTCTCTTAAAAGATATTAGGGGAATTCCGTGAAATACTGACAAATCACAAATTATATAAACTGCCTATCTGGAATAATATTAAATTTTAATGGTTTGAATGGTATGAATCATGAAGAAACAATGGGGGACATCATTTCCACTCTAAATTTTACATCTTCAACAGCACCCTCTAGGAGAATCAGAACCATACATGAAATACCACATGTGGGACTAGTGTGACTAAATCTCAGTTTTATGAAAAACTATCATTTTTTCTGCAGTTTTTTCCATGCCAATAGCCTTTCTATTGTGTTGAAAGTAATAAGCTCCACATATGCATACTAAATCTGAAAAGACATGAATAAACGAGAATTTGTGTGGATGGAGAAAATGTAACGTAACTAACCGTAACGTAACTAACCATGTTTTTGCTGTTGTAGTTAAAATGAAAAGATTTTTTATCAATAAGTTATATATCAAATGATTAGCAAGATGTCAGAAATAGCGTGAATACCACAATTTGTGTCAGTTGAAAACAGGTTGAGGAAACTTTGAGGACAAAGACTTTTTATTTTTTTCCATGTCCTTTTTCGTACGTAACTAACATAATTAAAGTTCTTGTTAATACCCACTGAAACATGTCTCATGATTTTGCTTGATGTTGTGAAGTAGGTGCCAGTCTAGAGAATTGACAGTACAAAACAGACAAATTATATGAAAGCATATTCATGTAAAGCAAATGTTGAGCAAAGTTTGTCTAAAGTGTAACGTAACTAATCAGGAATTGCCCATATGGTCTTCTAAATTTTGCTCATTACATGGTGTTACTGCAAATGACTTTTCTATTCACAATCAAAGCATCAAGAATCACCAAATAAAACTGTTCCATGTTTCCTACACCAGATTTTTCTTTATTTTCATTTTCTTGTCTGCTCATAGGAACCCAAGTCATGGCTAACTTCTGGTCCGTTCACCATAACGAGGGACGTCTGGGACAACGCCGAGAGTTTCTGCCGCCGAGCGATTCCTGGACGAGGAGGGGAACCTGAAGGGTCCCTCCTGCTTCCCTCACTTCATGCCTTTCTCAGTGGGTAAGAGGAGGTGCCTTGGAGCCCAGGTGGCCAAGGCAGAGCTCTTCCTGATGCTGGGCAGGGTCCTGCAGGAGTTCACCTTCGAGATGCCGGAGGACACGGAGGCTGATCTCCAGGGAGAGGCGGCCGTCTCCCTGATCCCGAAACCCTACAAGATAGTGGCCAAGAAGCGATTGACGATTCAAACGGAGAGCTTATAGACTGAACTGCATATATCTGAGAAGGCCGACCATCTTTCTGCTTCTAAAACTTTTACAAGATAGTTGCAAAGAAGCAACTCACAATTCAAACAGAGAGCCTACTAACTGAACTTCTTAAATAGGAAGAGGCAAACCTACTGGTGGAAGATGCCATCTCCCTGATCCCCAAACCCTACAAGATAGTTGCAAAGAAGCAACTCACAATTCAATCGGAAAGCCTATAGACTGAACTGCTTTATCTGAGGCAGCAAACCTACAGGAGGAAGATGCCATCTCCCTGATTCAGAGACCTTACAAGAGACTTGTGAAACAGGGACTCACAATTCAAACAGAAAGCCTACAAACTGACTGCTTTAAACTGAGGAGGCAAACGTACAGGGGACGATCCCAACTCCATGATTCTGAAACATTACAAGATAAATGCAAAGAATTTCCTCATGATTCAAACAGAGTCTATAAACTGAACTTTTTTGTTATCTGAGAAGGATGCAAACCAACAAGGGGGGGGGGGTGGTTGCTTCAAACTTATAAACAGAAAAAATATATGAACTGAACTGCTTTTGGTCTAGGAGGCAAATCTACATGTACAAGGGAAGATGTCATATTGCTGAGTAACTTAGTAAGATATATGTAGTTGCAAAAAAGTGACTCACAATTCCAACAAAAAGCCTATAAACTGACCTGCTTTTATCTGAGGCAAACCTTCCAGGCGAAGATGCCATCTCAATGATTTTGAAACCCTTCAAGATAGTTGCAAAGAAGCAACTCCCAATTCAAACTGAAAGCCATATGAGCTGTAATCCTTCTTTTTTGTGAATGGTAAGAGTGAAGACAAAGGCAAAGAAGTTGATGTAGAGATGATCAAGGAAAAGACAGACTTCCCAACCTTTCTGACTGAAAACTAGGGATGATTTTGCACAAAAATAGGAAACAGCATTCTCATAGGAGTGTGTAGTAAGATTATCAAGAAAAATAGGAAAATCTTATCGAAACATGGGCTGAAAAAGGTAAAAATTCACATCAATTCCTCCAAATTCAGAATGGTTGGGAGGTCTGGAAAGAGATACTGCCGTAGCTATGTCTTACTTTATAACCCAGTGAGGACTATAAGATATCTCGGGCTGGGGTCAAAGGAAAATGTGTGTTACGAGCAGCGTAAGAAATAACCCACGGCGACAGGCGATTTAGCCCTTGGCAAAGCCCAAATCGCCCCCTAAAATCCTCAAAATCCAATTCTTTGGGGCAACGATTTCCTTCAGACTCACCCTCAGATTTGCTACAAAAACTTTCACATTTTTTTTTTTATTACGGCATTGAAACAAAAATGAATTAAATGGTTGCTTTTATGGATGAAGCACCGGCTAAAACATCGGCAATCTTTCATAGCATTCTTCAAATTCTGATGTGCAACGAAAAAAGTAGCCCCAGTGGTAAAAAAATAGCCCCCCAAAATTCAAAAATAGCCCCAAGGCTCTCATAAACGTCACCCTTAAAAAATTAAAATAAATTCTTACCCTGGTTACGAGTATGTTAAATTGCCTTCACCAGATAGTCACCTGTATTCTGAAGGACCAGATTTCGTTTGATTTCAGCGTAAAAAGAAAATTGTATTCATCTTAATGGCATATCATCAGCACAGAATAAAGAGTAAAAAATTAAGACAAAATGAGTTCAGCTCCCCTTTTGACTTTAAAAAAATAAGCGCACAAATTTTCACAAAAGTTAAAGTAAAAATGTTTGGTTTTCTGATGAAACACTGCAGTCATTTTTGTGTTTTGCAGTCTTCACACGTGTCATTGTCGTAAGGTTCAATATTTATTACCTGTACTTTGCAAGTTGTTCTTATTTATTGCATTCAAAGACAAATGAAAGTAGATGATGAAAGTCAAGGTGGTTGGACTTAAATTATTTTCTTCCTGATAAATACATAATTAACATTATCAAAAGAAAAAAAATGAAATTATATAGTATTCATCAGCTTTTCCATTCACTATTTACTGGTTTGACGTTAACACAAAAATTGGAATATAATCTATAAAGACGGTATGAAGAAATCTATGCTCAGGAATTTGTATCAAATTGTAAATTGTACAGTAAAAAAGAGAAGGGGCTTATTATACATTATGCACTCATCTATGGGAGCGAGGAAACGTAATGTAATTAATTTGGTCGCATTTATGGCACTGCTTTCATTACTCGTTATAGTTCTACTTACTGTAAGTAATACTTTTAAATATAACTTATATTTGCATAAATATATGGATGGAAATGTGATGTATTCAATTTTGTAACAAACAAATATTACTATTATCAATGAAAGATTCTTCTTGTACAGTTTGTTCGGCATACGAGATGCATGAACAGTATGTAATGTATTTTTCATGAGTTGTCAAATATAAATATTTAAAACATTCCAAGCATTTTTTAAAGATGGTTTTACTTGATAAAATGAGCCAGTTTTATTTAAATATGGTTTTACAGCGCAGAAGATAATATTAGAGCACAAAAAAAAATCAATAGAACTGTTCCACATTTACAAGATATTAGAAATGAATCAGTTTGATGAATACATTAAGTTTTAAATACTTTTTAATGAGTTCATGATGGTATTGATATGATTCAAATAGCTATACAATTTCAAAGTAGAAAGACTACTTCTGAATTTTAATGATTAAAGCCTGTATTATAAATATATTTATGTAAATATATATATGCAAGTTATTTTTGTACAACATAAAAATAAAATAACTGCGTATATTCTACGGATTATGTGACGGTAAAAATACACTGGAATCGTGTAAAATATTCATTTCTAGTATTCTTTGGCCATCGTTTTTCCTTCAGTTCCAATAATATAAGCAGTACTTACAATAATATGACTGTTGGAGCACACAAACGACATCTAGAAATGATGGATTGTAACGGGTGGCAAAACTTTGTATCTCAAATTTTGGTGAAAATGACCTTTAATGTAGTCTTGAACCAGGAAGACAGATTTTCTTTTGTCCAGATCTCAGATTCTAATCTCAAAAGATAAAACCATTGTGGCAAGGTGAAGAAAAGGCAATCAGATTTGTTTCACTGTTAGAAACAGGCTTTTGGGGGAACTCTCCTAAACATTTAACTTGTTGCCTTCGAGATTGTGTCACTTCCCTAGATTTGATACACGCCACATCTGGTCCCCTTAGTCAACGGGTTAACTTGATTGAGATACAAGATTTTGTCACCTTAGCATTGTTTTGTTTGAAAAGTTATTTGTGTCTTAAGCGAACTTTGTCCACTTTTTCCCGTCCAGCAACTGGCAGAAAAAAAATAATTAATTTTGCAATGCTTCTGTGTATTAACCAAGTAATTATCAATAAACTGGGCCTATCTATGATGGATTGTACAAAGTAATAATGACTGTCTCATTCACTGATTGATTGATTGATTGATTGATTGATTGATTGATTGATTGATTGATTGATTGATTGATTGATTGATTGATTGACTGACTGACTGACTGACTGACTGGCTGACTGACTGACTGACTGACTGATTGATTGATTGATTGATTGATTGATTGATTGACTGATTGATTGATTGATTGATTGACAGACTGATTGATTGATTGATTGATTGATTGATTGATTGACTGACTGACTGACTGACTGATTGATTGATTGATTGATTGACTGATTGATTGATTGATTGATTGATTGACAGACTGACTGATTGATTGATTGATTGATTGATTGATTGATTGATTGATTGATTGATTGATTGATTGATTGATTGATCGATTGGATTGATGGCTTTCAGGGATACATGTTAGTATTAAACCTCACCAGGCACCTGATAAACAAGAGGTTGCCTTTAACACATGCAATGAATGTAGAAAATGTTTGTAACCAATTCATTCCTAAACATCACATCAAGATCAACAACTGGTCAATTGCTAAATGCTCATTAATATGATTTGATTTAATTTGATTTATTCTATGAAATATTTCAAACAAACAAAATAATAAATCAGGAGAAAACAGTCATTTTAGGCAATGTAATCAAAATAGTTTACAAAAAATATCATCATCAAATACACATCTGCATTATTCACTTTATTTACAAAACATAATAATTCATCAGTGATAACTAAATAAAGAATATGAGGCCCACTAAAAGCACTACTTGCAGACTTTGTAGATCCCCTTTCAATAGAAGTAATCTGCTTAATTTATTTCTGATTCATAATAGGGCAAAGTGTAAAATGAACCAGTAATGCCAAAACACACTCCTTTTTCTCTTTTATAATTCAACCTCTTTCACCGGTTTAGTTTTAGTAATACAGATAATATAATTAAGATGACCATCCTTTTCAAAAAGAAAACACAAAAATGACAAATAATCCTGGCGGAGTAGATTTCAGAGTGTCGCTCAAAAGTTTTGATAAGTTTCTTTTGATGGTCAAACTGTATAGTATCCTAGCACAAATAACAAACTGCCTTAATTTGAACACGAGGGGGCGCTGCTTCACTTGCCAACATCAGGATGATTTAGTAGAGAGAAAAAAATGGAACATGGTACAATTTCAGAGAGTGTGTGTCTTCCAAAAGTCGTGATAAGTTTCTTTTGATCATCCAACATCTGTAGAGTTTCTCAGAACAAAATTTTAAACTGTTTTAATTTCAACAAGAGGGGGTGCTATTTCATTTGCCAATGCCTGGATGATTTAGTCAAATCTGGACAGAAAATGACAATGAAACATGATACAATTTCAGAAAGTGTCTCGCAAAAGTTATTCTCAGCACAGATCTTAAATTGCCTTACTGTTAACAAGAGGGAGTGTTGTTTCATTTGCCTATATAACTGGCCGATGTCACCAAAAAGTGCATTTAATTCTTCCAGAGGTAATAAAATGGAACTTGTTCAATAATTATTTGTTCCCATAATAGTCTTATTTACATGAACAAACACTGTGAAATATAAATAAATAAAATAGTAGATCTATAGACAGAGCAAAAGATCGACGGACAGAAAGCTGTAGATATAATATTTGTTCACAGTGTTGATAAATACAAAGATAGACAGATTTTTATGGATAGATAGATACATGTAGATAGATAGATAGAGAGATATATAGATATATAGATAGATAGATAGATAAACAGAAATAGATATATAGATGGATAGATAGATAGAGATAGATAGATAGATAGATAGATAGATAGATAGATAGATAGATAGATAGATAGATAGATAGATAGATAGATACATGTAGATAGATAGATAGATACAGTAGATACATGTAGATTAATTGATTGATGTAGATAGGTAGGTAGATAGATTAAGTAGATAGATCAGATAGATACATACATGTAGATACAGGGATATACATAAATACCCAGGAGTTGTACTACAGTGGAGCTGGTTATATATAACGCTTAATTACTTAACACTTTACCTCACCCATCAACATTACCACATCACCTACTAATATGTACAAATTATACAAGAACGTCATGTACAAAGATTAGAAAGTATTAACATCATGTTAAGTCAAACACTACATGTATCCGTTGGTTTGTCATGATTATTAGTGAGCTTTCGTTTTACCAACGGACAGACTCAAGAACGGTATTTCGATACCAATATCGATCTGCGCATGCGCCACCCCCTGCATCGCACTGTCCGTGGCAAAATCTCGAACGGGCAGCCAATCAGCGCCCGTACAGATGATGTCAGTGCAAATGTTTACACGGATGGAACCATATTTTCTTTTGATACAAGTCCCATCCTTATGACCTAGTCTGCAGGCACAGATTTTATTTTGGCACTAAAATACTACTGCGCCTTGAACCAAGACTAATTTTGTTGGTCTGTGCTCATGGAGCAGCTATAACACAGGGCCTATGGAAGTACTAGTCTGCAGCACAGGTTGTTCAGACCCTGATTGCAGTAGCACGACGGACAAAGGTTTGAGCCTTCAAACTACTTATGACCCCCCCCCCACCTCCTCCCACTCCAACCCCCAACCCCCTTTGAAAAGGGGAAAGAAAATATCATAAGGATTCTGTGAAATTTCATTGAAGGTTTGTGGTTTCATGATAATGTAAAGTGTATTTTCTGACAGTAGTCACGTGACGAGGGCACTTAGTTACAGTCTTTTACATGCTAAACAATTTGAGTATGCTGCCCAACAGCGCGCTGTAACTGGCCTACCAAGGAACATCATATCAATTCTGTTCATTTTCCAGGACAAAGTACATCCTACATTTCTAAGAACTTCAAAATTACTATGGCAAACTACATGTGGGTTTTGCTCTTGGCAAGTTGGGAGATAAATAACTGTAGAAATTGTTTTATTTTAGAATGAATTCCATGACAAGGTTAGAAGTACTTTAACCCTAATATGGGGGGGAGGCATAATGCCCCCCCCCCCGACAAATTTCGCGATTATTCCGCCGCGCAAAATTTTTGTTCACTGACTTTTTACTTTGGAGGCTCTGAAGTCTCGCGCATCATTTGAGACCATTTTCGGGAAAATCAGACGTACCGTTACAATGCTGCGCAACTTTTTGTACACACATGTCACCTCCAAAACTGCTCCAAAAAGTGATTTTGAGTACAAAATCAATGCAAATTGTGTTTTTCCTATTAATTCATGTAATTATGCATATTTTCACATTGATCGGCTGCAATTAATTTATTTAAGCATAATTATGTTTCAAAAAGTGTCTGTGACATATTTCGCTGAAAAAAAACAATAAATACAAGAAGTCAAAAAACAAAGAAATACATTTAAGAAATTCATTCTGATATGGCATTTTTTTAAGGATAATTGTTAAAAATGTCAGAAAGATTATTTCACCTAAACTTAGCATTCAACAAGCTATTTTAAGAGAGTTATAAAAGAAAATATGATTTCATGCATCAATTTGCATAATTAATTATTTAAAAATAAAAAAATATGTATATTTTGAAAATCTAACTATACAAATCTTACAGATTACATCCAGCTCTATGCGCATGCACATTTTCGTTGTGATCGCACGATCTGCGGCCGAGATCGTGGGGGGGGGGGGGGGGGGGGCATTATAACATAATGTAAGCAAGACCGGAAATAGTCCGGATCTTTTAGGGTTAAACAGTTTCATATTCTAACAAGAACTCTGGGAAGCACAACCAGCTCACAGTTTTTGCCTTTGGAGCAGGGTAACTAGGGCCACAGGAACCATTTGAATAAACCAGTATGCAGTACTTAAACTATTTAAAAGAGGTTTTTTTTTAAACAAGACTTCCTTCATTTAAATTGAAAAGTATCTCATTTATGATGACCATCTAAGTCTTCATTTCATCAATATCAAAAATTAAGTAACCATTGCCAATTATATTGAAAAATTTATAAGCTTATATAACCATATTTGATCAACTTTTCTCAAATGTTCACGAATATGTTCCCCTCATTTCTTTGTTTAAATTTAAAGCAACTTACTATGAGCTGAGAATTCCCCTCAGTTAATGTGCAGAAGAATTTAGGAACTCATAATCCTTCCTTATATTTCTAGCAACTTGTTTCAAGCATGAAACTAAAATACTTTTTTTTATGTGCGTGAATGAACAAGGAACAAATTGATTAATCATTACATCGGAAATGCATATTATGCCTACCAACAAACAGTAGGGCCTACAGTTTAGGCTGGTGAACTAGAGCAGCATGGACCACCATCAGTAACCATAGGCAGTGAAGGAAACTAAACAGTCATTCGCCTACAGAGGGAGCCCTCCAACAGTCTCCACTCTACCAATCGAGTTCGACCGACCTTCCCCTCTGCAACGCTTCAATGAGAGCGAGACAAGCTCGACGGTGTCCTTTTTACATGTTCCTTCCGAAATGTCCAGCCTGCTAGGGTCCAGTGGTCAGACCAAGGAGTTTGGTTGGACAACAGGAAATGGGAAGGAAGTGG
>JZLH01S0575009.1:0-31568 GCA_001188425.1 Eucidaris tribuloides
TTAATCTTGAATGCACACTGAATGAACCGAAAGAACAAAGAAATAACATACGAAATTCACAAAACAATAAAATTACATAAGAAATTAAGTTCTGATTCGGCAAATTTTTTTTTGTAGATATTGTTAGAAATGTCAAAATGAGCATTCTCACCAAAAAATTGGCATTCTACTAGCTTATTGTAACTAGTTATAGGCGAAAACGATAATTTCAATACACTTATATTGTACATAATTAATTACTTAAAAAATATAAAAAAATAAATTTTTTGGAAATTTTACTTATACAGTCTTGTAGTTTAGCATCTGGCTCTATGCGGCATGCAAATTTCGCGGCGATCGCGCGATCTGGCGTGCCGAGATCCTGAAGGGGCGGGTCAAATTGAACACCCCCCCCCCGCCAGTAAAAAACCTGGTCTGAAATAGCAAGTTAAAAATAGGGGTAAAAAAATTGAAATAATTATTTCTGATGTTTCCTTTGCTATTTTCCCCTTCCTTTAACAGGCTACCAAATTGGGCGTATTCGTTCTGGTATTCATGTTCTTTCACCAATCATCACAACGATCTCTCATTCTTCTTCGTCCGCGGAGACAAAGAACCGGACGTTTGAGGATATCGTGCGTCAGAAAGGACGGTGCGCAAATTGAAGAGGTCAATACGAGCTTGCAAGACACGCAACGTGAAAGCCGTGATCAGCTCACGAAAATATAAGTGATCACCAAAGACATATACAAACTAAATAGGACACTCTTTCCTCCAAAAACCAGTGCAAGTGCCACAGGTGGGGAGGGGGGGGGGCGCAGGGAGGTGGCCGCCCCCTACTGTTTGGCTTGAATAGCCAATGAACAGATAATTTGGCAGGAAAAAAAAAAATCAATTTTCCTGCCAAATGTTGTCCACCCCCCCCCGCCGCACAAGAATTTACGGCGTGGCACCACCCCGCAAAAAAACTATATACAGGGTGGCCCCAGAAACGATGTACGAGTATGATCGCGCTAAAATTCTTCAACATTATCGCGGCAAAATGTCATTAATTTTTATTTCGTTTGTTAGACATTCTTTTTACCAATAATGATACGAAGATCATTGATTGAGTGAAGGCGTTTTGATTCTCAGGGCCATTTTTTCTTCAGTGGCAATGCAATTTTCCCACAATTCTGCCAATTTTTCAACCAGCGGCGGTCATCGAACCGCCAGATATTCTGGCGTCTCACCAACCATATCGGCGCATACCGGACAAACCGGCAATGACAAAACGGCTGATATGACCATCGCTTTCATAAGCAAGACGATGGCATTACGTATGTCTCCATTGTCATCGCGCTTGTCCGATATGGTTTACTGGACGGGCAGAATAATTGGCGTTCCGATAGCGCCGGCCGTTGAAAAATTGGCAAATTGGGAAATCGGCATTGCCTCCGAAAAAAATGCCCTAGGAATGCAAAAGCCTTACTAAAATCAATGATCTTGTTATCATTTCATGAAAAGAATCGTTCTTAGGCAACGAAATAAAAATTAATGACAATTTGGGCCGATAATGTTGAAAACAATTAGCGATCAATACTCGTTAGCATTCTTTCTGGGACCCCCTGTATAGGACAGCCTATTTCCCTAACTTCCCCCCCCCCCCCGACAAAAACATTTATCAAGCAGTGCGAGTGATAGTCTAATTATTTTGAAAATGGTGAAATATGTACCCACTGTAGAGAATGCTCTCATTAGGACATATGCCGAGATGCGACTTGAAGTGGAGGGGAGATAGCAGAATTCAATATTTTCGCTTTTATTTTGTCTATGGTTTTCATGGTAACACTGGAACACCTTAAAACAAAGAATCGGTGGAGAAAAGGAAAAAAGAAAGGACCTTGTTGGTTACAAGATAACCTCCATTTCTAGGTATTTCCTGTGAGATATAGGAAGATTAACCAACAGGTTCTAAAGTATTGAATTTAGTGATACACTATATATTTTCCATGGGACTGAATTTTGGGGATGTAGAGAGGCAGAGGGAATTATCCACATGTATATATACATTTAGTAAAATATTCTGTATGAGATACTGTTGGTACCTTATTGAAAATAAAATAAAGAGCTTTGCTGAATGAACAAAATTCCTGTTAACAGTACTAACTGTTTAAAAAGCAAATTTATTTGTAGATGTCTCTTTTGTTTTAGCAGCCGAGACAGATGGTAAAATTGATTGAAAAGCAAGTCATATGGGAATGGTTGTCTTTCAGTTTGTTCTGACTGAAACTAAATGGAAAAGTGAGAACATGATGATAAAAGAAAGTAAGAGAGGTAGAGTTTGCAGCAGAATAAAACAGGGTAGTACGTTGCGTACTTGGAAGTTTGAGAAATATTTTGATTTGTGCAAATTGTACAATAATACCATTATAGTCAGAATTATATTTAAGACTGCATGAATATTTAAAACTGAAGAAATTTGTCACCGTATGGAACGTTGTAGATGAACTACTTCACATCCAGATAGACTTAATTCCAGGTACGAAAGGGTTAAGTAGAGGACTGTCAGATATTTCAGATCCTACATTATCCCTCCACTCTATTCTATCTCCCTTTTTTGACAGCAATACTGCAGCACTTTTTTTAAAATCAGATGAGAAGTAGTTTCCGAAAACATTTCTAAAATTTAGATTACATATATATTCATATGTAGTATATAAATATTTACCATTGATACATCAAGAAATGAAATGAACTGCCTTTCATATTAAGACCACACTTATGTGGATATCTCTGAGTTTACAACCTTGCAGTGTTCAGTTTACAGTTTGCTTGTAAATACAATATTTGGAGTAGTGATCATACAAAGAAAAAGTTGATTTTTTTATGGTGCTTTCGTGAATAAAATGGCTGCAGTAACTTTTAAGTAAATATAGTGCCAACTTCAAAACAATTTCATCTAACCATTTTGACATTTTTCATTATTCCTTAAAACTGAAAAAAAAAACAGAGAATGTTGCTGCCATTATTATAGTGATGAATAAGTCACTCTTTACTCAATGAATTAAAAAAAACTACCTCTTGATTTTTCTCATATCTATATTTTGACTGCAGTTATTGAGAAAATGAAACTGTAGGCTAGAGTTGTTTAATTTCTGTTTGACTGCCATTTTAGTGACCACCAGTAAATGGGGTTTGGCTAATGACTTTGTGTACTCTCTTACTCGCAGGCAGTTACTGCTCCACATCAAAAAATACACAAAATTCAACATATGGGACTAAGGGCCTGTTCAAGCGCTCTCCTAAAGCGAACCGTACCGTACCGAACTGTGCCAGAGGAGGCACCTGAACACCCCCAAAGCGAACCGTACCGTACTGTACCGCTCCAGAAGCGTGCCACGGAGGACCACCTCCTGATGTGGTCTGGAGCGTGCCAAGGCGAGCCGTACCGTACCGCGCTAAGCGCCTGAACGCATGCCGCTATACTTTAATGTGTGGTTCCCTCGGATTCGCAAGTAAAGTGTACCAAAATGGTACCTCGGAGGCACGCTTCCCACATTTTTGCCTGAACACTCGCAAATGAACCACTCTGGCACGGTATGCATTGGGTTGGCGCGGTACGGTACGGTACGGTTCGCCTCCAAAAGCGCTTGAACAGGCCCTAAGAGGGCTTCAACAAGCATCCATAGTTATATAACACTTTGATTTTGTGATAATTTGTTTGAAGTAACTAATATATTAAGGCAGCTGTATCTTTGGGGCTAAAGTTATTAGATTTAATTTTCAACAGCCATTTGATAACTAACAGTTAATGAAGTTTGGCTAATGACTTCATGAACAAGCACTCATAGTGTTATATTTTTTGGTGTGTTTTGGTTGATGTACATAACAAATACCTCAAATCTCTATGTGCTTCCCATTTTAGACACTGGTTATATCAAGAAAATTGAATTTAGGCCTTTCTTTGCCATTGCAACAAAGTTTCATAGACTTTGCATGTGAAATTTTGAGTGTGGTAATGAAAGGTTGAAATTCTATTGTCACCAGACATGCTGTTTTTGAAGGATTATTATCAAGCCTGGATTTAACAGAAGAAAATTACTTTTGAAGTGCCTTGGAATATGTCAATGCACTGAAAGAAAGATCAATTGTAATGTGTAGTACGTAATTTGTTGCACAATCTGTGTGAACACTTCACATTTAGAATGCTTATGTGACTTACATTTCTGTATGCTGATATGCACATTGCAGGTTAAGTTACAAACTGTGCTGTTGAATCCCTGGTATTATTAGAGATTGGAGTCAATAACCTACACAATGTTTATCTAGAGATCAGATGAAGTAGATGAAGTGACTATTTCCTGATGCCATTCATCTTGTGTGTGAAAATACACATTGAATTTCAGAGTGAGCATGTAGGATAGAATGGCTGTAGTTATGAACCAAAATCAGAAATTAAGTTCGAAAATGATTACCTCATTTTGATGAATAAGATTTGTATTTTGAAGTTTGATTTGAGTTAAGTATAAAGTGCCAAACATATTAACACTACCACCATTTAAGATTATTTATACCAGAATTAGCACCATTGTGCTTTTGAAGCCTGTTCTGATTTAATGTGTAGATTAAACATACAGAAACATTTAGTGGTATCAAACAAAACACCGTTTTCAACTGTTTAAAGACCAAATAATTATAGATGGTGCAAAGTACTGCACATCATACTGTTAGTACAAAAACACCAAAGAAAAACATTTTTTTTTTTAAATTTATAATTTATTTTATAAGGTATCAGGAATTTGGTGTTGATAAATTGTAAGGGGCCTTGATTTGCGGGAATTGGTGATAAATTTCAAAGTTTTCCAGATGGTACCTAACCTTAAAATTTGAGGTTCATGTAAATATTATCCTCTTTGTGACCAAGTGATTTGCACTTAGATTAATTTAATACCATTGATGTAAATGTGTCAATTGTTTGATTTTGTGAAAGGACTACAATTTCACAACACCAAAGATAAGATGAGGATGCTACATGTAGTTCAGTGTTACAGAACACACAGTATTTTCAACCAACAGTATTAAAACAGTGTTTGAGTTTGCTGTATGCTTTTGTCCATGTTTGGTTTGTGTGACGTTTTACAATCCAAACACCAAAGACTGATAAGAATCTTTATTTGAATTGCTAAATCTTGAAAGTACACCAAAGGCAGCTAATCCAAAGGTAATATGAAACAAAACTGTGTCTATAATCTTCCATAGTAATTGTAATATAATTCTGATTACGTAAGGTATTTCGTGATTAATGTCTTTAAAAAAAAATGTCTTTGAAATGTAGTTTTATTTCAAACGCAAACTACTCTTCAAATATAATATGGAAAAAATGATTAATTTAGTCATATTGCAGTGTCTTCACTTTGTAAAAGTAATATGTAAGTTTTCTGTACAAATTTCTAAATTTTAAGTAATATTTTATGAGCATTCATATTAGTATTGCTTATTTCAGAAGATACGGTATTAAACAGTCACATCTTAATAGGTAGACATGTCTAGAACTTTATGGATAATTTATATTGCACGCTAAAATTATTTCAAAATTATGATTAAATATTTTCATTAATCTGTCAAGTATTTATCACAGCTTTCAGAATATTAGGTGAAAAAAATTAAATGTTTTGTAAGATACTTGTAAATCATTTGTAGTGAGGTTTTTTTTTGTTGGAAAAAGAAATTGTGGTTTATAATTCTGTAATTGTACATATGTTAGGTCCTAAAATCAGGAGAGAAATTTGATTTAAAAATGCATTTCTGTAGGTCGACATTTATTTAACAAGTTGTTAATGTTTACCCACATTTGTTTTAGGAACATTTCTATTTAAATGATAAATTCAGTATTTCAGTTGATGATGTCATCAGTAACCAGAATGGTGCTAGTGCTGTACAAAGTGTATAGCGATAGCACCCTAATGGTTCTGTATGACACAAACTGTACTCCTAAATTGTAAACAAACATAAACAAATGCAGAATTATGTAAATTCAATAAGTGTAAATAAGTTGAAAACTTCCTGGAGTCATTTCTGAATGGTTGTAATACATTTTGTGACATCCCACCAAATCATTCCGAGCAGCCAAAGAATCATATTGACATAGAGTGATTGTGTGTCAATTACATTTCTAAAACCAAAATATAAAACCAAAGTCAAGTGACAACACTGCTGTTACAAGTGTTAAGCTCACTACATGTCTAAAATTGTTTCAGTTTCAAAGACGTACTCAGTATTTAAAGGCAAGGTTCACCCTGACATCAAGTTGGTTTTAATAAAAGCAGAACAATGAGAGAAACATAATAAAAGCAGAACAATGAGAGAAACATATTAATGAAAGTTTGGCGAAAATCCACCAAAGAATAACAGAGTTATGAGGTTTCAAAGTTTTAAATTTGTGACGTCACAAGTGAGCAGCTCCCCATATATCATGTAATATAAATTCCATAAATTGCCATTTATTGAATGGTTTATGATAATTGAATGGGGGTTTTTCACAGAAGCATGTATGAAATAATGCTTCTGATAATATATTGAATTTCACACGTAAAACCATTTTCAAATTTCTGAGAAAACTGCACTTTTATGAAATTTATATCAAATGACATATTGGGAGCTGCTCGCATGTGACGTCACAAATTTAAAATTTGAAACTTCTTGACTCTGTTACTCTTTGGTGGATTTTCGTCAAACCTTCGTTAGTATGTTTCTCTCATTGTTCTGCTTTTATTAAAACCAACTTGATGTCAGGGTGAACAATGCCTTTAAAGACTATATATCATACAGTATGTGTATTAAAGCTACCCCCATCCCCATTCTCCCTAAAAAAGAAATGATGTGACCATCATTACTACACAGTAAAATCCTACATTTGCTACTGATTTGTGCATTTGAGAATGGAGAAAAATTGTTTGGGATATGTTGAGTTTCCGATTACACAGTTGAAGAGAATAAAATAAATGAAAGTAGTATTTTTAATGCTCATTCTTATTGTTGGCAAAAACAATTATGGTGGAAACCCCCCTTTGTACACGTATTTAGTTTGATGCCCCCTCCATTTTCAAAGATGTTTCCACACAAAATGTAAGTGAAATGTAGGTGACAATGTACAATATTTGGGGTGTGCTTATCACATACAGGTGTACTACTGTATAGATTTAGTGTTTGAAATATTTATGTAATTTCCAATGCAGTTGAAATGATTAATTTTGTGCTATTCATCCACCTGATATTATGGTAAAAAAATGTGAAGTATTTTTTTTTCAAATTACACCTAAATGTCATAGTGAGTATTTATAAAACTGAGTATGAAACCATCAATTGAATTGTTGTTCTGTTCATTTTGTAAAATAAAAGAAGTGAAAAACTGGATACATTGCTTTGAACCAATGTATTTTATCAATTCTCGAAAAAGAATACAGAGGGATGGTGGTGGTAGTACACCAATTTGTGCATGAGTGCGGCCCTCCTGGAAGATAAATAAAACTTAAATGAACTGGAAAAAAATATATATATATATCTGTTTTGAACATCTGTGGAGTTTTATTTGTTTAGTGAGGTGAGAAAGTGAGAGCATATTTGTATTGGTTGTGCAGAGCTGCCAATATGATTTTTGTGGAGTCCACAGAGGTGGAGGAAGTCTAAGGGATGACTTTGGCATCTGTTTGTCCATCCGTCCTTCACGCTTACAAAAACTTGAATAACTCTGTGCTAAATGCTCCAATTTCAATCAAATTTGGATGGAAGAGTGATCATACAGACTTTCAAAGTTAGAAATATGTGAAGGTCACCACAAGGTCAAAGGTCACCATAAGATGTCAATGATCTTTTTGAGCCCAATTTAAGTTTTTTGAGTAAGTCTCTATAATGGGCCATCACTTTAACCCCCCCCCCCCCCCAATTTTCCCATTGTGGCTTAACTTGGGTGGTAGATGTGTCATAGGGAGCTGAAGGTCACCCAAAGGTCACAGGTCACTGGTAAGGGTCAGCGACCATTTTGAGCCCAATGTTAAGTTTTTTGAGCAAGTTTCTATTTATGCGAGACAGGGGGGAGACACATTTTGGCTATCACCTTTTTTAAAGCAAAATATGTTTTTTCTTAAATTTGATAGGCATGCGTACCATTGTGTAATTTACCTATTTTTGTACCAAAATATGTTTTTGCCTTCAAAATATGACTTTCACTTTTACTATGAATCAGCGAAGGTAGGCAAATCTGGTTGTGTATTAGGTTGATATGGGGATTGTTCGAACAAAATTACAAACAAAATTTGAAGTTGTCAACTCCCCCTGAAGACAACTCTCAGAGTACAACTCCCCTAGAGGACCAATCTCTCCCCGAGGACAATTCCGCCAAGGACAGCTACCCCACAAGACAACTACCAAACAGGACAACCAGAAAAACTCCCCAAACACAATTCCTCTTGAAGACTGTTTCCCCTAGGATAACACATCCCCCCTCCCCCCCCCCAACCACACCTACCGCAGAAGATAACTCCTCAAGCACAACTCCCCTGGAGGAGTTTAACAATGATTCCAGTGTGATTTGTCCTAGGGGGGAGTAGTTCTGCAGGGTAGTTCTCAGGTGGGCATTTGTTCTGGAGTTGTCGGGAGTTGTCATCCCCCGGGGGGAGGTGTCTGCTGGGGGAGTAGTCTTTCACAAGGGGATTTGTCCTCAGGGAGAGTTGTCCTCTATAAAGTAAACTAAGAAAAGAGTAGAGTGGCATGGAATACACAAACAGTTTTTTAAAGAGACCCCCCCCCTAAAAAAAAATATATATATATTATAATAATAAAAAAAAAACAATAACAATAACTAAACCAAAGTAAGTACACATCCCCCTTACAAAAAAACAGAAAGCTACAGTAGCTGTAGGAAGCCAGGGATCTCTGATACTTAAGCCCTCCCCCATCAACTTTTTTTTTTTGGGGGGGGGGAGGGGGCTAGAGCCACTGAAGTCCATTTCCCCTTTCCCTCTCATGACACCAATGATACATATGATCATGAAATAGGTAACACACAAACACACCTACCCACACAAACACACCTACCCACACAAACACAAAAGTGGAGTCCCTACAACTCTAAAACAGGTACCCTGAGGGAAGAGACATGGGATTTAACATCAGAGTGCCATTCAATCATTTTAATTGAATATATGAAGGGGTCAGTGTAATAAAGTGTTAACCCACACATTTGTCATTTTGAGATAATCACTTTTGACAATTATAGAATACATACGATATTGTGGAATATAAGAATATTCCCAAGTTATTTGACCGACTAAACGTTTGATTTTTGGTTTGAAATTTTGATAGCATAATAAAATAGCAGTGATAAATAATGAAATGTATACCATTTTTCACAAAAGTGTGGGTTAACACTATAAGGCACTTACCCCCTATAATCGATGAAAATTTTATTATGAATTTGTAAACATTTTTTTATCACAAATATTATATTTTACTATTGAAACACACATTTATCCAATTGCACAGCATGCTAGTTGTTACTGTATCAAATTGATTGAATGATTCTGTTTACTCAGGACAAAGTTATACAGTGTGCCAATCTTTAAACCCATCAGCCCATACCACCCCCAATCCACTGCCCCCCCCCCCCAAAAAAAACGTTACACCAGTACATTTTCAATACTAAAAAACAAACAAAACAAACACAGTAATAGATATTACTGACCAATCAGGTACAATCTGAAGCAGTAATGTCAACAGATAGACCTCTGACAAAAATGATATTTATTTCTTGCTTGCCCTATCAGGACAAG
Source organism: Eucidaris tribuloides (assembly GCA_001188425.1). Taxonomy (NCBI): domain Eukaryota; kingdom Metazoa; phylum Echinodermata; class Echinoidea; order Cidaroida; family Cidaridae; genus Eucidaris; species Eucidaris tribuloides. Next base: position 9,789 of record JZLH01S0575009.1, read on the forward strand.
TAAGAAGAAAACAATTTGTTTAAAGTTGACAGTATTTCAGTGTTTTTGCTAATGTTTTGAATTCAAATTCTTTCCATTCTTGCAAATAAGTGCATACATGTGTGCACTAGAATGTTGTTTGTATTAGTGGCAATATTTCATTTTTGTCCCAAGCAACTTATTAGATTTTCAGGGAATATATGAGGTGAATATTTATAGAATTTGTTATGATTCACACATATAAGTTCATTAGTTTAGGTGCAAACACACACAATGCATTGCAAAGGATTTTGGATTAGTAATTTCCAGCACAAATATACACATGCACATGAGAGTGGGACACACACACTGACACATAGACACAAACAGACAAATACACAATGTACAAAACTTAGATTAAAATCATTTATTCATACTTGGTAATAGAAATAGTAAAAAGAATATACATGTATTTCTAGTAATAACAATATATCTCTAAATAACAACACATTTTTAATAGATTGTGATTTCATAATATTAGTAGTACTGAACATGTAAGAAATACCATCATCTCTTGTACAAAATGATTATCTGTATTTGGATAGACACAAAATTTGAGTTGCATATAACTTTTATCTAAACAATAGTTAAACCAATCAATGCACATACTGACCATGTAATTGTGGATATTGTCAATGCAACAACTGGTAACAAAGGGTGCAATTCCAACCTACTGCAAATCACACATGGGGACAACTCTACACTTTTGTGCACAAAGTATGGGTGGCCGTTTTTATTCAGTCTGGGCACAAGAATGTGCTCTGAAATTCACTTTCTTAAGCAAAATTATACTGAAAAAATAGCTCTAATTGGAAAGTCTCCAAATGACCTAAATATATAATTTGAAAATGAAGGACTCACCACTTCAGTTTAATTTTTAATTTTCCACAATGTCTGCCCAGCGTCTTGATTAAAGTTCGTCCAGTACTTTTTTTATGGACTGGATCATTCAATCCACACAGTGCAAACTTTGTTTGTTTTTTCCGGTGTTGGGGCATAAGTGGTCCGTACAGCCCTACTCAGGACCACATACGTAGTAGGTGTTCTGCAAATGTGCCAAGTAGACAGTTCCGACACGAGAAGTTAATTTCAAATTGATATTTTGTCTTTGACTGATACCATGTTCAATTCAGATAAAGAAAAAAATTCTAGAAAGAAAATGCCAATAATTACTTCCTTCTACTAACATATAACTTGAAAGTCACATTACCATCTACAGCATGCATAATGTTTGCCAATATTCAATAAAAAAAATATATTTCTTCAGGTATGTTACTAGTGGGTATTACTCTACATATCTGAATACATAAACTATGACATTAATAACGTGAAGGAATGCAACATGTTGCTAAATTCAAGAAGAAATAATTATGATATATTCCAATTTCACGTTTTTTGTTTGCATTCAGGAAGACTTAGTTTTGAGTAAAGATGTATACATTTGTTACATATTAAAATATTTCTGTTATAATGTTACTCATTTGCACATACCACAGTGTTCGAAATTAAAGGCAGGACATCTCTTTTGCATGCCTAAAAATTAACATTGTGTAAATACAATGGCATTTAGAAGAAAATGCCATCTTGGAACCTTTAGCAAAATATAGGAGCTAGAAACTCAGTTTTAGTGGAATTATAGTGACCGTTAGACTCTGATTTGAATTTTTTCTTGCGAGAGAAAAATTCCTACCATAGAACGTACACTACACGGCTATTGTATTTCTTTCGCATTTTTCAAATTCTAGGTAATTACTGACCCCCGGATTTCACAGGCATGCCTTTCATCAATAGCCTAAGGGCATGGGTTATCTTTTCCTGGTTTGCGGGGATGTTTGCAAATGAGATCCACTGCCCTTAACTTCTCTTAGTTATAGTATTCCTGTTGGGCAACAAAAATCAAACTTTTTTTTTAAATTTCCGTTGTCCAGATGCAAAATCTATTTTTATTAAACCCAAAGATCTAAACAAGGAGAAGAAAATGTACTTCAACATCTTCTCCGTTTCATATTTCATATGAAACACTCTATTTATTAATGAGAGGTAGGTGATCAAAAGAATGCAAAATAAATCACACTCATCCCACTTTTTGATTAGTGCAATTTGAACATTATCACTATAATTTTTTTCTGCAACTCAGTATGTCCTCCACATGCTAGGGTGCAAAGCAATTTTCTGTCATACCATACCCCCGAAAAATTATTCATACATTGACATAACTTAATGACTAAGAGTTCATTTGATTTGGTAAATAAATGGAAAGGTAAGAGACCTACAAATTCAGGTACTAATATACATAGGAAAATTCACTTTTTAGTTTCTATGCAGCTATGCACAGGGTTCGTACACTTAACCATTTCCAAACTTCTCTGACTTTCCATAACTTCCACAGCAAAAAAATGTATATTTCTATGACTGTTTTCACATTTTCAAAGCGTGTAGAAATACAACACCGCAATCCTAGCAAGCTCCCAATCAAATGTCATTTTATAAATATCTTGAAAAAAATGATTTTCACTGAAATTTTCAGAAGAAATTGATGAATTCCTTGACTTTCTCTAATTTTTGGCTTCTGGAAAAAGTATTTGCAAATCCCCCGACATTCCAGAAATTCCCTGTACTCTACGAACTCTGTATGCATCTTTTATCTACGCTCGTTGGAGATCCGAGCGAGACTGTCAGTCGATAGTGAATGCTATTTGGTAGTTTCAGCTCTCAGCAACTTATAGGGAGAAGGCGCCAGCAACTAACAGACATAAGTTAAGAAAATATTTGAGTTCTTGCCAACCAATCAGATTGCACGTGTACCGCAGGGAGCTGACCATGTGTGACCAATGCATGCCACGCGACGTGTGTTAGTTGTACCGTGGTAATGTATGCACTGTTTGAATTGATAAGCTCCTCCCCCTATAGCTGTTTCTGCAAGTTTTGTCTTCGGGTAAAACTTACAAAGACGTAAAATAAACACAAATTAACTAATTTATAGGGCCTTGATGAGGTTGAGTATCACACAGTACCCCTTACTTAGGCTGTTTTTGTCACCATGTACCATAATTCTCACAATACTCACAATGTCATATTTATTCTTAACTTATGCCTGTTAGTTGCTGGCACCTTCTCCCTTTAAACCTGGTTGACTACAGTTGTCTGTCAAGACTGTATCAGTATCACCACAAAACTGAAGAACTGCACACAGTTCTTGCCACATCATGTCCAAATGTCCCCCAAAAGAATATATCATAACTTTATCTGAACAAGGCATAGCCATAATGTGTCTTGACGTATTTGCGTGCAATCAATCTAGGTATATTCTAACATTTGATCTCATATGACCTTTGCCCTACATACATGACCTTTGACTCCTAAATGACATTGAGGTCCCCGTACAACATCTACCATCCAAATTTGGTTACAAACGGGCTAATGGTTGCAATTAACCCCAGTAAAAACTTTGAGTAACATTTGACCTCACTTGACCTCTGCCCTACATACACGACTCTTTACCCCAAAATTATATTAAGGACCCTGTAAGGCATCTACCATCCAAGTTAGTTTCAAATGGTCACAAAGTTATTAACTGCAGTAAAAACTTTGAAGCATATTTTAACAACTGACCTCATTTGACTTTCATACACAACCTTTGACCCACAAATTGAGGTCATTGTAAGGCATCTACCATTCAAGTTTGGTCACAAACGGACAAATGGTCACAAAGTAATTCAAGTATCATAAGTGTTACAGATGGACGCTGTGAAGGGATCCCTTAATCTCGCTACACCTCGGTGGCTCAACAATGATGTTATTTCAGTGTCTCAGGAAACTAACATTCTTCAACATATTTGTATGACCTACAAGTCAGTCTGTGGACACTCTGTTGTGAAATCACAAAAATATATAACACCTAGCCAAGTCTCCAAAAAGTAGGTGTCTGTTTGTTGGAATCACCAACTGGCAGTGTGGAAATACGAGAAATGGTTGGCACTGCTATAACGAAAGAAGTCCCTGGAACATGAAATGAGAATACAATCACTTTTCCACTTTGATTTTAAAAGATTACAACTGAAAAACTTAAAATGGTAATTTTTTGCTCTGTGCATTCTACTTGTTTTTACTCTGTGCATTCAGGTGATAATCTTATCTTTATCTACATTCTATTTCAGGTATGATTTCTGCTTTTGGATAAAATATGATTAGTCTACTATACATTTCAATTTTGAGGTAATGACTTGGTAATACTGAAAAAAAAATTGAAAAGATTACAACCCCCCAAACAAGAATATAATGTTTGCTCTGTGGATTCAGTCAATGTTCTGATCTCTTTGGTATGTTTTTGAATGTGATTTCTGCTTTTGGATAAAATATGCTTTCTCTAAATACAATTAGAAATTTGAGGTAATGCTGGTAATACTGGTAATACTGAAGTTATCTAAACAATTCAAAATAGTGAATACTTTTTTGTGGTTTGCCTTTGGTTGGTTCTATTTATCTCCAGTTTGAAGTATGTAATTTTGATAGTTTTCTCATTTGTGATAAACTGCAATTTACTTAACCAATTTACACGTTTCCAATTATGAGTACCGATTTGATAATTATGAAATTATATCAGTCATAAACTTAGTGTTATTCAAAAATGTTACACATGATTGCAACACGTAAGTAGAATCAAAGAGAAAGTTTAGAGCTGGGGGGAAAGGGGGGGGGGGTCTATTCTCATAAGGAACCGTCCTCACGGGGAGTTGTCGGATGGTAGTTGTTCCAGGGGAGTTGTCATGATACCATTGAAACATTGAAAGTGCATAATACATGGAAATCACAGATAGGATACTCAGATGAAACAATACATCACGTTAAACTGATAAAGAAGCATTGATCAAGATAATGATCACAAAATAATGATAAAAAGAAAAGTGAGTCTACTATTCTACTCACAGTCCAAACTATCCACCACAAAGGAAGAACATGAATAGTGCAAGAAATCAAGTCAAATAAAATGCCCAAGAAATAATGAACTACAAACAGCAGGAGCCAAGCCACCAGAAATAACAGACTCGTGACCAATTTCATGAAAATCATACTGTAGAATTATAAATATGAAATAGACATGCAACCAAGTATACACACATCAAAATTACCTCAACTCTGAGGAGAATTTGTGTATATAAGACTTTGCCTACAAACATGAATTGACATACATGCCCTCAATGATTTTTTTTTTTCATAAAAAAATATTGCAACATCTTCATCTGTAAAATACTGTTAACATCTTCAAATCGACAACATAATTTGTAAGATGAAAAGTTGAGGTAATATATGAACACAAACAAATTCAAATTTTGCACCATTTTACTTTGCACTGTAGATATACCTGACATTTGATAAATGTGTTACGTTTTTACAGAAATTTGTCAACATATTAAAATCACCCAAATAGAAAACTTTAATTTCAAATCATACATAACTATAAACTGTAAATATATTTAATTCCTCGATTGTATTTCATGCATGATTATTGCTTCTTACTTACAAAAGTTAAAAAAAAAATAGTATAGAGGTAATATATTTATATGTATACAAACTTTACTTTTTTTAAAATTTACTCGTATAGAAAATACTGCTCTAAAATCTTTATTTACAGTATAAAATGAGGTTAGTACAGAAATATACAATACAGGTGTAGATTAGATACTCAAGTACAATATTAGTTTAATAGCATGTGCATATACTGTTACAATAGATGGTTAAGATAGTTTCATTAATCGCCATATATTAATAATGAACACAATATACAGAATGAGTCAATAAAAACGAAATCAGTTCAATCCCAAATTTCTCTCAAAACTGAAAAAAAAAATTATTAACTAATATCAGAGAATGATATCATATGAATGATATTTTTACTTTTGTATGGTATATTGGTAATTCATCATAGTCAGTCACGAGTTTGTCTCATTTATGCTAAATGATGACATCAGTCACAGTATTCACAACAAATCAACTAGACATGGATCACTAGCATACCTCGGGAGGGGTGGGGGAGGGGGGGGGGTGGCAGAGTGCCACCCTTGACGAGGAAGAAGGGACCTTTTTTTTTGCTTGTCAGCTGATCTGACAGGGGGACCATGTACCAAAAGGAATACCCCTCCAACAAAATAATGTGACCCAAGACATTTGAGCCCCCAGAAAATTTGAATCACCAGTAAAATGATACTATTATTCCCCGACATCAATCAGTTTCATGACGTCTGTTTTCAATTTTGTGATATTTCGGATTGAAGGCGGATGCCGTTTTTGCCTCACACTGTATAATTGTGATGTTCTAACTAGATGTATGTTATGGATAGGCAAAATAAGTATTACTTTTTCAGTTGAGAATTTGTCTGATCGGATTAATAAGATAAGAAAATAGTTTAAAGATTGTGTTTGGGATTTGCAAGTCCATTACTTCCCTTCATTATCAATACCAAACGGTAGTTTAGTACTTACAAATGGTGTGTTGAAAGTTTGAGATCCATACGTCATGAATTTGTTGTTTTATGAGAAAAACTAATAACGATATGCAACCACAATATGGTTCTTTTCGCAAGTTTAAATTTTGCTCAAATTGCGAATCGCGGTAATGTGTACATTCGCATGACCAGCAGAGCACACTAATTGATTAAAAGGCTAAACTCCGCGCGACCTTCGGCTAACGGCTGATCGGACAATTTGGGAACGGCCCGTGCACGTTAACGTCACTGTAAATTTTGAAGTTTAAATGTCCAGATTTTCACCAAAACAACGTATTCTACCCTGAGGTTCGATGACAGGTGTTTATTTATACTAATCTTCACATTGTGAACGATTTGAGCTGATTTCATTCATTTTTGCCGTTTTCTGGCATGCAAATCCCGTACTCTGTCTTTAAAATAGTTTACTTCCGATTTGGGTATAAGACAACCTTTTATCTTTTTTCAAGATTCAAAGACACATTTTGGGATACAAACACTACTGATAATTATACATTTCACAAAATAGAGAAATCTAAACTTTGACAACAAAAACTATAATGATCTTGGATTGAAATATCATGACATCTTCTACAGCTGCCCACTGAAGACAGTCAATAATCAAAAAAATACTTCAATCTCTATGGAAAAAAACTTTGAAGCAATACAAAATTTCTCCCTACTCAAAAATCATATTTTCAGTATTGTTTACAACATTCTAATATCATTAAGGTGGTATTAGTGGAAGCATCACACCAAACATGTTAGCAAGCACCCCAAAACAACACCAGTGTTCAGACTATAGTGCATACATGTTAATATCGCCCAGATTTGCATCACATTAAAGGAACAGTAGCATTATTCTCCAAAGGTTTGTCGGTGAAAAATAACAATCTACACATTGCATTATAACTTTCTTATCTAAGAGAGTAGTACTAATATTTTTTTTAAATCACTGTCCAATAATAAGCACTCTTGACATTGTCAACTATGGATTATAATGTCATGGATGCTACATGTAAAATTTCAGTACAACATTCATTTTGTTTTATTTTCGACATCCCAATTTTTTTGTTGAATTCTTTAAAATGAAATATCCATTCCATAATAGTTTTGAGAAACTTTAACAAATTTGCCCAATAAAGAATACACTTGTTTGGGAGGGGGGGGGGGGGAGGGCACTGTGATTACAAGGTGTACACAATAAGCATGTATGGACTTTTAAAATGGACCCTAAACAAGAAATTATCTGTCAATCTCAGTTGATACCCTACACAAGTATTCAAGTCTAAAAAGATACCCTTTAAAGTCAACCTTCTGCTAAAACCAAAACCTTTTTTTCCTGATTTTGGTGATTTCGATACCCTTTTTACTGTACACATGTACATCACCAAACCGTGAAAAATAACCCATTTTACACGATTTTTCACATGTGCATGGTGTACACCTTGAAATGACAGTGGCCCACTTCCCCCTCCCCCTCCCAACACAAATTGTAAAAAGGTATTTGTAATCACACAGTGGTTGTTCATTTGACATACTTATGATGGATGATTGAATAAAAACGTACAAACTTTCAAAAATTTAAATTTAGATAATAAACTGGGAAATGACAAGATTGGAAGTAGTCCTCAATTTAGGCCACAATGCTCCCAGAATCAAGGATACTATTTTAAATTTATGTAGTGAAAATGTCAGTCACACATTTTCTCTTTGTTGTACAATTATTATCAGATAATGCTGTGATGGTGAAATATATTGCGTAGCTTTCTGTGGGATCAATTTCTATCAGGGCTGGAGATAGATTTAATTTTTGTAAATCAATGCTTGTTTCCCTTCAAGCAAACACATTCAGGAAAAATCCTTCCAGCCTGAATATACACTCCAACCACTTCATATATTGGTACATGCTTGAAGTTCGCTGAACTCATTTGGTTCTTGAGGCATTTTGGATTTCTCACGACCACGTCACTGCCCTTTAAAGGCAAGGTCCACCCTGACGTCAAGTTGGTTTTAATAAAAGCAGAACAATAAGAGAAACATTTTAATGAAAGTTTGGCGAAAATCCATCAAAGAATAGAGGAGTTATGAAGCTTCAAAGTTTTAATTTTGTGACGTCACATACAAGAAGCTCCCCATATGTCAGGTAATAGAAATTCAATAAAGTGTCACCTTTTATTGGTTCATGGTAATGGAATTTTTTTTTCATAGAAGCATTTCTGAAATAATCTTTCTAATTGTAAACTGATGCACAGGTAACATGATTTTCAATTTTCTGAGAAAATGGCACTCTATGGAATTTATACTACATGACAATGGGGGAGCTGCTCGCACATGACGTCATAAATTTAAAACTTTGAAACTTCATAACTCCTTTATCCTTTGATGGATTTTCGCCAAACTTTCATTGATATGTTTCTCTTATTGTTCTGCTTTTATTAAAACCAACTTGATGTCAGGGTGGACCTTGCCTTTAACTGAAGGGCTTTAACAAGAGCAAAACCTGTTCCTTTATGTGTTGCAACCAGTTTCAACTAGTAACAAATTATAGCAAGTGTCACAAATAACACCAATGACGTGCAGCATGTTAGCACTCAACAATCCATGCAGATGTGCAAATCCAAAGACACCAGCCATGCAGCATGCAAGGAGAACGTTAAAGGAATACTCAACAGCAAATGTGTGTTAGGAAGCCAAAGTCGCAAACAGCATTCTGCAGGTTTAAATACCGTCTTCACTTACTTCTTTTTCGTGGACCTCGGTGGCTGCGTAGTTCCTCTCACCACCTTTCTTGAAGAGGGCAGTAATCTCCTCGAAGCTCTTGTTTTTCGTCTCGGGGAGGAACTTCCAGGTGAAGAGGAAAAAGATGACAAGGAGGACGATGAAGACGATGAAGACATAATCGTTGAGACCATCCTAAAAAGTTGGACAGAATTTAAAAATACTGTGTAGCATTCATTCATATTTATTCATTTCATTTTAAAATAGAAATACAAAATATATTCAATACATGCATATATACATATATATATAACATATTTGCATAAGCCAAATGATAATAATATGAAATGAAAGAGAACTTTATAAAGGCCATACAAGACCTTGTTAAAAAATTCTCTGGAAAGAATATAAATAATTCATAATTCTGGCACAACTAAATGTCATGATAGTTCACAATCAAACAAACGCAAATGATTTTCTAGTGATTTTTAAAATACTCTTAAATTTGAATGAGAACGAATAGTACTTGGTAATGAATTCCAAACATTTGGGAGATTGAACCGGATAGATTATTGAGTAGAAGTCGTAGTAAATTTGTACATATGAAATGAATTAACTATGCAAGTCTCATATTTTATGAATATTTGAAGTTATATATTTTGAATGTAATAAAAGCCAAGTAAAGAAATATGGTACAGAAAAACATCATGAAATTTGAGATGATTCAACAATTTAAATAATGGGGCTGAGTGATCCAAGTAATTACTTTCTGTACAAATTTGCACGGCCTTTTTCTGTAACTATACTAGGGAATTTATGACAGATTGGGGGCAATTTCCCCCAAAACAACACAGTATGACAAATGGGGTAATATCAAAGAATTATATAAAATTTTCAATGCAAACAAGAGTAAGTGATCTTTAAGCTTGTATAGGATTCCAATACACTTAGAAACTTTATCAGTTATATATTCAGTATACATTCATTGTGGAAGCCCCATTAAAAAAATTGTCAAACTATGGTATCTGACCTCTGCAATAGTTTTTGAATGGGCAAGTTAACATCCTAGAACACAAAAATTTAGACAGTTATGCTGTAACTATCAAAATATGTACAAAGAAATATTGGCACATGAGTCTTCAGTGGACAATCAGAATGGTCGCTCATTGATTTTCACCTTACAAAAGCACTTAATTGCACTGTCATTTATCAGGGTTTCAATTTTAGACCTTATCTGAGACACTAGCAGCATGGTGTATCATGTAGCTGAAATGCTTATAACTGGAAACATTGCTTAACCCTAAAAAGACCGGGGAGGGGGGGGCCTAAGAGGCCCCCCCTGTACATAAACCGCGATAACTTTTTGTGCATAAAGCGTTCGCGCCGCCATTTTCGTATCACGTCACGTAAGAAATCGAAATTTGTATTCATTTGTGTGTAAAGTGTATGGTATTTGAATGAATGTTATAGACATTGTTTTCTAAATACATTTTTATTTGTTTCTTTCTATATAATGTCACTTGTGCATTCAAGTAGCAGTTCTAGGATATGAAAATAATGAAAAACATTACATAAAAAATAAAGAAATACATAAGATATGCAAAATAAAGAAATACATAAGAAATACTTATTTGCGGAATACTTATTTGCATATTTAGTAATTACTAATTTACATAAGCATATCTAATAATTCAAGCATGACACAACACAATTCCATGATAAACAACCTCTTCTTACAGCTGAAAACCTTGAAACAGGAATTTATGGACCACAACAGGCACCAAAATATGAAAAATATCAGTATTTCGACTATGTTTTTTTTTAAGAGGACATGACAAAGGACGCGTGTGCCAAATTTGGTTGCAATCGGACGACCAACAGCCGAGATCTTGGGACCCCCCCCCCCCCCCAGTCTTTCCAGCCTCCAAAATAGCCCAGTCTTTTTAGGGTTAATGATGGATTTAACCCATTGGAGACAAGTACAAGATATCTTGAGTTGAGGTCTATGGAGAATGTGTGTTATATCAAACTGTCTCCAATTGGGTTAAAAGCAAGTATACCCCCAAAATGCATACAGAAATCCAAGAAATCAGAATTGAATTGATATGTTCGATATAGAAACAGGCATCTTGGTCAACAAATAATACCCCCCAAAACAAAATACTTGGTTTAAAAAACAATTATTATTTTGTACAAGTGTAACTAATATTTGCTACAATATGCAGTATTTCTTCATGGCTGCATTGCAAAGAATCTAGTAGGTCCTTTTTCACAATGACCATAGGCTCCCAAATCACACCCTTGTGGCAGCTATACAGGATGACCCAGAAAAAATACTACACTTATGATCGTTAATTTCTTCAACACAATGAGCAAAATGCCATTAATTGTTATTTTATTAGTTAGAACATTCTTTTTCCAATAAAATGATACCACGATGATTGCTTTTGAGCAAGGCGTTTGGATGCTAGGGCCATTTTTTTGAGGCAATGTCATTTCCGAAATTTGTTTCTTTCTCAACTCCAGCGAACCTCGGAACACCAAAATACTCTCACGTTTCGGCGTGCCATAGAATAAGCGGGGAGACAGATGGCAGGAATGCCTTGCTTTGATATGGAACACAATGGAATTAAAGGTATGGCTTACATTGTCAGTGCGGCTTGCTCATTCATTGTCGTTATGCGAGAATATTTTGGTGTTTTGGTGATCGCTGAAGTTGAAAAAATAGCAAATTTAGGAATTAGCAATTACATTGCCTCAGAGAAATAGCCCTAAGATACATTTCACCTTTTGACTCCTAGATGACCTTTGAACTCATCATCCTCATCGACACACATGTGGTATTACCCAAGGATCATTTGTGTCAAATGTGAACACAATTGACCCAGAAATAAAGAAATGAGAGCAAGTTAAACCAAAAACTTTGAAACATTTATTGTAACAAGATGCACTCATATCATTTTTACGCTTTTGAACCTCCTACATACGGCTTTGACGGCTCTCATCATCCCATCAAACACACGTGGTATTACCCCAAGGATCCATTGTACCAAGTGTGAACCCAAAATTGAATGCAGAAAATAAAGAAATGAGAGCAAGTTAAATAAAAACTAAAAACTAGACCAACAGACTAACAGACTAACAGGAAAAGTAATTACTAGGTCTCTGCCGAACTTCGTTCAGGCGAGACAAAAAGGGCATTGTTACATTCCCTCACGACAGTGGGTCTTTAAGAATTCCTGTCTAGACTGTAATGCCAAAATTACCAGCATGACGGGGAAGAGAAGTCCCACAGCGAAGTTGGCCAACCAGTTGACCATGAAAGCCACGCTGATGGCCGCGGGACGAGGGCCTTGGGAGAAGAGCTCGGCAACGATCAACCAGGGAATGGAAGCTGGATCAACGATAAATGAGAACACAATATTAGGAGGTATCATGGCTTAGTGGGTAAGGCTGTAGCTTTCCAATTATGAGATCCCCAGGTTGTATCCTGTCGCGGCATCTATGTCCTTGGGTAAGACACTTTATCTGTATTTACCTCTGTCCACCCAGTACAAATGGGTACATGAGAGCACTGAGAAAGCCATTGGGAATAAATTACCTCCAGTGCACCTAGACTTTTACAACCAAACATATTTTGTTAATCAGTCACAGATTTATACATGTTACTGAAATTTCACAGGAAAGTAAGCTTTGTGTCTGAACATGTATGTCTCGAGAACTATTGCAAGGTTCAGCACTAAATTGTTTTTTGGGGTTTTTTTTGGTTATTATATTTGTTGATGGTTACTATGACAACAAAATTGTATACAACAACTTACCAGGCCCTAGGCCAAAACCAACGGTAAAAAATATCACGGAAACGATACTGACATATGAGGCACCATCCCAAACATCCTGTACAAAACAAAGACAAAAAAGAAAATTGGTAACAAGTCTTTAACAGGCCTTACAACAATACAACAAAGATACAACGACAACATCAGTGTAATAATCCTCTCAACTACTTAGCTTTCAGTCAGAACATCAGCCATTATTATTGTAACTATAAATCGTCGAGTGCCCGGCAAAATGGTCTGCGCGTGGGCACTGGAACAAAACATTTTTGTTCATGGCAGAATGCCGTCTGGAGATGCCCTCTTTTCTGATGTTCTTCAATAATTACCCATGGAAATTACGCATTCAAATTTTTCAAAATAAAAAATAATGTATGCGATAACCAGTTCACAAATTTTCATTTAATTTTATATTTTCATTTTAAAATTTTGGTGCATTTTGGGGGGAGACTGCATTCTCCCAGGAACAAAACACATGATCCAGCACACGCTCAAATACTGATTACTTTTTTTGGGGGGTGGGGGGAGGGGGAGGAGGTTGGGGGTTGGGTGGGGAGAAGGGGAGCAGTGAAATCTGTTATACACTATTTAACCAACAGCATAACATTTTTAAAGCTCAAAAAAGTTCTGAAATTATAAAAGTTTAGGATCCAATTTTGTAACAAATTCCAGCCGCCACCATTTGCAGAGGAACAAACGGGCCTTGCAAAAGTCTGTAATTTACACCCTTTCTTTAGCGATTTAGAGTTGATGCCTACATGTATTTCAACTGATCCTGCAACCTACTGCTTTCAAAGCAGCAGTGCTACAATGGGACACTGAGTAAAGCAGTGCCACAGTTTCTGGGATACAAACAGCAAGAGCTCATCTATGTTTTCTTATTTTCACATTTTATCATCACCCGAACTGATAACATGAAATCCTCCATAGCATTCAAAGCCAGTAAATTGTTTAATTCCCTACTTTATTGTGTCCAATCCAGCTCAAGTCTGATGTCCTTCAAGAAAAGTTGTTTCGCCCTTAGTTTTTGAATGTAATTTATTTTAATCATATTTCACACAACACGGTACCCTACACACCTAGCTTACATTTAGTATCAAACATACATTTCTTATTCGGATTTAATTCTAGTTATTATATATATATATATATATATTTTTAATTTGTATTCATTAAATGAAATTTCACCGTAAAGGTTTATTTATTTAGAATATCTATTTGTTGTAGTTTTCATTCGTTTTTATCATAATTTATTTATTTAACTACATCAATTAAATTTATGTATATTTCTATGTAATTTATTGAATTTAAATTCAAATTTAATTATGTATTTATTTTTAAGTACTCACTTTAACTTAATTTGATTTATTGTATTATATTTCTTGTGTTTATTCCTGATTTTTAATTGTTATGTATATTTGTGTATTATGGTTTTGTTTTTATTGATGCAGGGCCCCCTTGCAAAGCAGTTGTTTTAAATGAATGTGGCTACCCTGTTAAAAGAAAACTGAAATAAATAGATAAATAAAATAAATAAATCTATATCTATCTACATTTTCTATGTCTATTGATTTGTCAATTGATTTGTCAGATAAGTCTATTTGATTTATTTTTAAGTACTCACTTTAACTTAATTTGATTTATTGTATTATATTTCTTGTGTTTATTTCCGATTTTTAATTGTTAGGTATATTTGTGTATTATGGTTTTGTTTTTATTGATGCAGGGCCCCCTTGCAAAGCAGTTGTTTTAAATGAATGGGGCTACCCTGTTAAAAGAAAACTGAAATAAATAGATAAATAAAATAAATAAATCTATCTATCTACACTTTCTATGTCTATTGATTTGTCAATCTAGTTACTTAACTTAATTATCAAGCTATGAATTTATCAACTTATTTATGTATATCTTTATCTATTTATCTTGTAATTGATATATCTAAATTCTGAGTACATAAACAGGATTACTTTACCTTCAAATTCAGGAAGATGGTAAGAACAGTGGCCCAGATAATCATGAGACCAAGACCTATCATATGCAAGGATTTCCGACCGGCTCGGTCCATGAGAGGCACCTAAACAACAACAAAAACAATATTAACTCTTTACACGCGGTATTCGCATCCATGCACTCCCTGCAGCGTGCGGGGTTCGCATTTCACGCACAAACGTAGAAACAATTGTATTCACCCGAATTAAACTGATTTTCCCAACATTAGCAGTAATCTCTTTGTATTGTTTACATTCCTCAAGTACGGGGGTATTATGTAAGATTCTTAAGGAACCAGAAAAATCGATAAATGCAATCAAGGCATCGTGATACAATAGGACAAAGGATTAGATACAAGTTCACTTTGAAAAGTACTTAAAAGGTCAATTACAATTAGACGCGCTATTCACTGATAATCTCTTCATTCATTTCTTATTTGGTGACTCATCTCTTTCATTAATTGTAAAAAGTCAGGGGTTTTTTTTGTATAACTTGTGGTTTACCCTCTTGTAATATTTGAATGGAGATGTATATTTTCAAGCAGGAAACTTGGAACTACATGTATGTTGGTTATAATTAGCTATTACTTTACAAAATTCAGATGTATATTTCCAAACACCCTATATGCATTTAGAAGGTCTGTAAAATGTACTTCAACTTTGCTGTATTACAATTTTCCTGAAAACGTTGTTGTGCAAAGTTATTGCCAGTTGAAGTCAGTTACTTATTTCCTTTCCCGATACTCATCACTCTTTAAAATAAACCCCGCACGCACGGGATTCAGGGTCCCGCACACAAAGAGTTAACTACAAAATTAATACTACCCCTGCCATAAACCCAGTAGAAAACTGGGAAAAGACTGCTGTGAGTTAACTTTTCCTATAAGTATCTTGTTCATCTGAAGTTGAAGGTTAATGACATGATTGGGTACACTTGAAAATACCTCAAGAACCAAATGAGTTGAAATGTATACCAACTATACACAAGCTGGAGTGAATCTCCCTACTGGAAGGATTTGTCTGTAATTTGTTTACTTAAGGAGAATCAAACATGAACATAATAGCATTTTAATTCTATTGGGGCACGATACAAATAGGACCCGTAGAGAGCCACACAGCAGGTTTGTCTGCCACGAGAGATATTGACATTAGTTATTTTAGAATGAGTCAACGTTTGACTACAAGATTTTCACAGGAGAATCCTTGCATATTAGTTTACTTGATTCTAGAGTAGTTTCAGCCCAAGTTGAGGACTACCCCCAATCATATCACTTATCTTTGAGCTTTCGGGGGCAGGGGGGGGGGTTAGGGGACCCCCGACATTTCCCATAGGTGTACATACCACTAGATGTTCTCCTATAACTGAAACATCACACTTTGTCACTTTTAAAAATTTTCAGTAGGTTTGATGTTGTTTTCTGATGTCTGGTGTGAAAATAGAATACTTTGCGAGGGATTGCCAAAAAAGATGTCTGATAGACCAAAACTGTACTTGGGCTTTAAAGGGAGAAGGCGCCAGCAACTAACAGGCATAAGTTAAGAAAATATTTGAGTTCTTGCCAACCAATCAGATTGCATGTGCACTGCAGGGAGCTGACCATGCGTGACCATTGCATGCCACGCGACGTGTGTTAGCCACACCGTGGTAATGTATGCACTGTTTGAATTGATAAGCTCCTCCCCCTATAGCTGTTTCTACAAGTTTTGTCTTAGGGTAAAACTTACAAAGGCGTAAAAATCATCAACTCGTAACTGATAACATGAAATCCACTCCATAAGCATTCAAAAGCCAGTAAATTGTTAATCTCCCTACTTTATGTGCCAACTCCAGCCTCAATTCATGATTGTCCTTTCAAGAAAAGTTTGTTTCGCCCTTATTTTTGTAAGTAATTTATTTTATCATAATTTCACACCACATCGGTACCCAACACACTACGTTAACATTGTAGATACAAACATACATTTCTATTCGGATTTAATTCTAGTATATATATATAGTATATATTTATTTAAATATTGTATTCACTTTAAATGAAATTCAAACTCGTAAGGTTTATTTATTTAGAATAATCTATTTGTTGTAGTTTTCATTCGTTGTTAGTCATAATTTATTTATTTAATCTTACATCAAATTTAATAATTAAATGTATATTTCTATGTTAATATTCGAATTGACTAACAGGAAAAGTAATTACTAGGTCTCTGCCGAACTTCGTTCAGGCGAGACAAAAAGGGCATTGTTACATTCCCTCACGACAGTGGGTCTTTAAGAATTCCTGTCTAGACTGTAATGCCAAAATTACCAGCATGACGGGGAAGAGAAGTCCCACAGCGAAGTTGGCCAACCAGTTGACCATGAAAGCCACGCTGATGGCCGCTGGACGAGGGCCTTGGGAGAAGAGCTCGGCAACGATCAACCAGGGAATGGAAGCTGGATCAAAGATAAATGAGAACACAATATTAGGAGGTATCATGGCTTAGTGGGTAAGGCTGTAGCTTTCCAATTATGAGATCCCCAGGTTGTATCCTGCCGCGGCATCTATGTCCTTGGGTAAGACACTTTATCTGTATTTACCTCTGTCCACCCAGTACAAATGGGTACATGAGAGCACTGAGAAAGCCATTGGGAATAAATTACCTCCAGTGCACCTAGACTTTTACAACCAAACATTTTTTGTTAATCAGTCACAGATTTATACATGTTACTGAAATTTCACAGGAAAGTAAGCTTTGTGTCTGAACATGTATGTCTCGAGAACTATTGCAAGGTTCAGCACTAAATTGTTTTCTTTTTGTTTTTTTTGGTTATTACATTTGTTGATGGTTACTATGACAACAAAATTGTATACAACTTACCAGGCCCTAGGCCAAAACCAACGGTAAAAAATATCACGGAAACGATACTGACATATGAGGCACCATCCCAAACATCCTGTACAAACAAAGACAAAAAAGAAAATTGGTAACAAGTCTTTTACAGCCCTTACAACAATACAACAAAGATACAACGACAACATCAGTGTAATAATCCTCTCAACTACTAAGCTTTCAGTCAGAACATCAACCATTATTATTGTAACTATAAATCGTCGAGTGCCCGGCAAAATGCGGTCTGCGCGTGGGCACTGGAACAAAACATTTTTGTTTATGGCAGAATGCCGTCTGGAGATTCCCTCTTTTCTGATGTTCTTCAATAATTACCCATGGAAATTACGCATTCAAATTTTTCAAAATAAAAAATAATGTATGCGATAACCAGTTGACAAATTTTCATTTAATTTTATATTTTCATTTTAAAATTTTGGTGCATTTTGGGGGGAGACTGCATTCTCCCAGGAACAAAACGCATGATCCAGCACACGCTCAAATACTAATTACTTTTTTGGGGGGGGGAGGGGGAGGAGGTTGGGGGTTGGGTGGGGAGAAGGGGAGCAGTGAAATCTGTTTTACACTATTTAACCAATAGCATAACATTTTTAAAGCTCAAAAAAGTTCTCAAATTATAAAAGTTTAGGATCCAGTTTTGTAACAAATTCTAGCCGCCACCATTTGCAGAGGAACAAACGGGCCTTGCAAAAGTCTGTAATTTACACCCTTTCTTTAGCGATTTATAGTTGATGCCTATTTCAACTGATCCTGCAACCTACTGCTTTCAAAGCAGCAGTGCTACAATGGGACACTGAGTAAAGCAGTGCCACAGTTTCTGGGATACAAACAGCAAGAGCTCATCTATGTTTTCTTTTTTTTTCACATTTTATCTGTCTATCTATTTATCTATCTACATGTATCTATCTATCTATCTATCTATCTATCTATCTATCTATATGTCTATTGATCTGTCGATCTAGTTACTTAACTTAATTTTTAGCTTTGAATTTATCAATTTATTTATGTATATCTTTATTTATTTATCTTTTAATTGATATATCTCAATTCTGAGTACATGAACAGGATTACTTTACCTTCAAATTCAGAAAGATGGTAAGGACAGTGGCCCATATGATCATGAGACCAAGACCTATCATATGCAAGGATTTCCGGCCGGCTCGGTCCATCAGAGGCACCTAAACAACAACAACAACAAAAACAGCAAAATTAATACTACCCCTGCCATGCCATCCAGTAGAAAAATTGGGATAAGACTGCTGTGAGTTAACTTTTCCTATAAGTATCTTGTTCATCTAAAGTTGAAGGTTAATGACATGATTGGGTACACTTGAAAATACCTCAAGAACCAAATGAGTTGAAATATATACCAACTATACACAAGCTGGAGTGAATCTCCCTACTGGAAGGATTTGTCTGTAATTTGTTTACTTAAGGAGAATCTATTGGGGCACGATAAAAATAGGACCCGTAGAGAGCCACACAACAGGTTTGTCTGCCACGAGAGATATTGACATTAGTTATTTTAGAATGAGTCAACGTTTGACTACAAGATTTTCACAGGAGAATCCTTGCATATTAGTTTACTTGATTCTAGAGTAGTTTCAGCCCAAGTTGAGGACTACCCCCAATCATATCACTTACCTTTGAGCTTTCGGGGGCAAGGGGGGGGGGGTAGGGGGACCCCCGACATTTCCCATAGGTGTACATACCACTAGATGTTCTCCTATAACTGAAACATCACACTTTGTCACTTTTAACAATTTTCAGTAGGTTTGATGTTGTTTTCTGATGTCCAAAAAAAGATGTCTGATAGACCAAAACTGTACTTGGGCTTTAAAGGGAGAAGACGCCAGCAACTAACAGGCATAAGTTAAGAAAATATTTGAGTTCTTGCCAACCAATCAGATTGCATGTGCACTGCAGGGAGCTGACCATGCGTGACCATTGCATGCCACGCGACGTGTGTTAGCCACACCGTGGTAATGTATGCACTGTTTGAATTGATAAGCTCCTCCCCCTATAGCTGTTTCTGCAAGTTTTGTCTTAGGGTAAAACTTACAAAGGCGTAAAATAAACACAAATTAACTAATTTATAGGGCCTTGATAAGGGTGAGTATCACACAGTACCTCTTAATTAGGCTGTTTTTGTCACCATGTACCATAATTCTCACAATACTCACAGTGTCATTTTTATTCTTAACTTATGCCTGTTAGTTGCTGGCACCTTCGTCCCTTTAAAAGCCCAAGTGGAGTTTTGGTTCGATCAGTACAATGGGGGGCAGCCGATCTCCTATTTTTTTAATAACATAACAGCGATTTTCGTGTTATCCAAAAATTTCAAACCCCTCTACTCCCTAAAATTTTCACTGAGCGACCTTTTGACTGATTGAAGAAGAAGAAGAAGAAGCAGAAGAAGAAGAAGAAGAAGAAGAAGAAGAAGAAGAAGAAGAAGAAGAAGAAGAAGAAATAAGGATGAGAACAAGAAATGGTAACAATTAAGGCATAAAATACACAATCTTACCGTTATAAGAGCCATAAGCACAATAGTGGCACCGGTGCTAAGGGTGGCATATGGAGCTTTTTCTGCTTCAACACCAGCTGATATGAAGATAGATGTAGAGTAGTACAGCACCTGACGGAGAACAAAGGAACAGCAATAACTAAAGGTACTGTTTTGTTCTGTATTATATGAATGCAGCTATATGTCCGGATTTAATTTCAAGTTGAAAATAAAATTCTTTTCCAGTTAATTCACCATCTACAAATGATGCACGACACGGTACCCTGGGGTATAAAATAGAACTCCTCCATTTTGCTGAATTATCCATTTCTTTTTCAGCATTGTACCTTAAGTTATAGAATTGTGTAAAAGTTATATCTGTAGTGTGATTCTCAAAGATTCTAAAAATTTTTCTTGTGTATAATGTGTTTTGAAATGATATTACACACTAGTGGCATAATAATAAGCTAAATCATTTGGGGGTCAGAAATGAATGAGCAAATCCTGTACGAGGTCCGAAATGAACTTACACACATAAATTTACCAAAATCTCTGTACCATGATCAAATTTCAGGAGGTCAAGCACCCCCAAACCCCCAAATTTGACACCAGTGTACAACATTTCAGGACATAAAAAGAACATGTTCTGCTTCACTTCACTTTTTATCAGTTTATGTCTTTCTGGTGTGCAATGAGGCAGCCTCAGCATCATAACTGAAGAAAATACTTTTGATGGGCATAAGAGGGTGCTACATAGCATGGTACACTGCGGTACAACTCACGGGTCACAACTAAGGCTGTCAATAAAATCCGTTTTAGCATTTAAACTTATTTTTTGTTGCTTACATTTAGAGATTTTGAACTCCATTTAGACAAATTCTGCACTAATTTTTCCACTGTTCTCCCCTACTTTATCGTAGATTCGATCCACATGGCACGTCAAGGACAGTCACGCTTAGTCCCATGCATGCAATCAATCTCACTGAATACCTCCCGTGATCGAAAGTACATGCACACTGAGCAAGACTGGTACCTAGTTTGTGTAAATTTGTGTGTATGATGCACACAACCACATGCAGTGGTATATGGTCAAATTCAAAAGACTGGTGATTCCACCACAAAGGTATTCTGCAGCTCTGTGTGCACTACCGTATGCTCAAAATATGACCACATTCAATGCTGTTTCGCGGTACATACATCGATCGACCCCCTGATGGTTTGGCCAGCCCACTAACGCGCCACTTCGATGGGCTGATCGACGGCCGTATCACGCACTGTAAAGTGCGTACGTAGTAGACGGCTGAGTTGACATAAAGGACACATACTTTTTCATATCAACTTAGCTG
>JZLH01S0575053.1:24287-55827 GCA_001188425.1 Eucidaris tribuloides
TTACATTTTCGCCGCCCCCCCCCCCCAACACTAAGTGACTTTTCGGCTGCTGATTTGGCCACTAATTTGGCCGTGATAATTTTCAGCCAGCATCCGCCGCAACCAACTGAGCGACTCTTCGGCTGTTAATTTGGCCATTAAAATTTGTTGGGCTGCCAAAATTTCCCCCCAACACAGAACACACCTCAACCCCCCCCCCCCCCCGAGCAACTGTTCAATTGCTGATTTGGTCATGAAAATTTTCCGCCAGCATTCCCCTGTCCCCAACTGAGTGACTCTTAATTTGGCTGCTGATTTGGCTGAGAATTTGGCTGGGAAAAATTTGGGGGCTGGAAAAATTTTCCAATGGACTACCTTCCTCCTAAGATTTTACCTGGCACTACCCTTGATGAGGAAACCAGGAAAAGAGGGGTTTTCAAATTGACTTGCGCATCAACGACCACATCTAAAGCCAAAACTAAACTTGGGCTTTAAGCTTGTTTAATTGTTTTATTATTATTATTTTTTTTCAGATGGATGAGGAATAATTCTTTCCAGAAATGTGAAAATGTCAACAGATGAAATCAAGTTAATTTTCGTTTTAGCAATTGGTTTATTTTTTTTATCTGTAGAGCAAACTTGTCCAGAAAGTGTTGTTTCTACCCATCCTGAGCATGGCCAAGTGTCTTGCACCAATGGTAACTCATTCCAGAGTGTATGTACGTATAGCTGTGATACTGGATTCACCATCCCACCAGGCCAGACCAGAGAAAGACTATGTACATCATCTGGATGGACTGGGTCCACTCCAACCTGTGAAGGTAAGGTTTACAGTGTACTTAACCCTTGGGGTGCTTTGTTCACGAATTTGCACAGATCAAAATATGCACTGAAGACAATAAGTAGGGATTTACAAATCCCTCTTAATCCTCTTACTCAATATACAGTACCCTTCTTGCGCCTTCCATAAAAGAAGTGTACCTTTCGTGCAAAAAATGGCAAATTGAATAAGAAACCTGACTTGACCCTGAAGTTCGCTTTAAAAATGTGACAAATTAAGAGTTAAGGGGGATTTTCCCCCATACCATAATGGACAGTGACATGAT
Organism: Eucidaris tribuloides; assembly: GCA_001188425.1. NCBI lineage: Eukaryota > Metazoa > Echinodermata > Echinoidea > Cidaroida > Cidaridae > Eucidaris > Eucidaris tribuloides. The sequence continues at coordinate 25,373 of JZLH01S0575053.1, forward strand.
TAGGAGAAGTGAAAAAATACCTGAAGAATCAATTAAGTCAAAACATATGGTAATTAAAAATGTATGACCAAGCTGGATGGATTTGCTGTGAATTTGTTTACTTGAGGAGAAACAAGCATTAATTTACCTCTATAGAATTAAAGTGTGACCCTGATAGAAATTTAGCAACACACAACAAATCTGAGCATCACAACAGTTTTTTTTTTAAATAGTAATTGTAGAACACAGAGGAAATGTTTTAACATGAAATTTTCACACCAGAAACCTTAACAGTGTACTTGACTCTGGTAACTTTGTGTCCTAAATGGAGGACTGCTTACATTCTTGTCATTTTCCGTTCGTATAGATTTACTTCAATTCAGGAAATTTTTAGCTCACCTGAGCCAAAAACTCAAGTGAGTTACTAGTATGACCGAGAACATAAATTTTCCACGTTTGGGGTTGATATTTTGACCTAAATCGTGTCGCACGTCAACTGAATTTTCGTCAAAACTTCTTAACTTTGAGCAAAGTATGTACTGAATTTCCAACATCAAATGTTGGGAGGTCTGCAAATACATCCATCGTCCATAGTGTGTTGCGGCTAAACTTTTCACATTTTCATCTTCTTCTTTGAAATGAATAATTGGATTTAGACCAAACATGGCAGGAATGATCCCTGGGGGAGAGGATTCAAAGTTCCTCAAATGGTAAACCTGGCCCCACTACAGGCCCAAGGGCAGGCCCTCAAGTGCCAAAACTATAATTTCAAACGTTTTCATCTCTAGATCCAAAATTAATTTAACCAAGTTACATCATCTGAAGATACTTCTGTAAGTGAAGAATTATTGTAAATGAGACAATCACACAATGTGTGATACATGCGTTTATTTTCCCATTTTTTGACTCTTTGAGTATATGCGAAAATGAGCCAGTTTTATTCTTGTTGTTCTGCAGACACATCAGCACCAACTTTTGCAGACTGCCCTCTATCCCAAATCCTGTATGCGGAGGACAGACAGGAAACGGCTGTGGCCACGTGGACCCCACCCACAGCCTCGGATAATTCCGGGGCTTCGATCACCAACATCCAACATGAAGGCCCCACCCCGGGGTCTACCCTACCCCAGGGGCACTATGTGGTCACATACACGGCTCAGGATGCAGACGGCAATGAAGCGACGTGTGTGTTCTCTGTCACTGTTCAAGGTAGTCCTGTTATTTCACTGCCGTTTTAGTTGTTTTGTAAATTGTTTTTTATGTACTTCACTGTCTTAGTCCGACAGGTTGACTTTTGTGTTGTTTTTGGTATGGGGCTGTCACTGCCCGGGACTAAGCACACATGGGGACAACTCTATACTTTTGTGCACAAAGTAATGGTCGACCATGTTTATGCAGTCGTGGCACAAGAATTTGCTCTGAAATTCACTTTAAAAAATATATAGTAAAATATTGCTCTAAATTGATAGTCTACAATGACCTAAATTTGAAAATGAAGGACTCACCACTTTAGTTTCAGTTTCAAAATTTCTGCCCAGCATCTTGGACCACTGTCCAGTCCTCTTCTGGGGGGACTCGATCATTCAATCCACACAGTGCAAACTCTGGTTTGTTTTTTCCAGTGTTGGGCGTATGTGGTTCATACAGCTCTGCTCAGGACCACTGACGTGATAGGTGTGGAAGTGGAACTAAAAGGGTTAAGAAATAATTTGTTTTACCCAGTCTCATAATGAGGCACAATTTACTGAATTATTTTCATGATTTAACCTAATTTCAAAACACTTTCCAAAATGAGTATTTATTTTTAAAAAAATGTTGATTAACTGATGTAGATGTTTATTAAACATCTATATCAGTTAATTGTTAAACTTAAACAATGAACTTTCTGTGTGGTAAGAGAAATTGAGATATGTGCACTGACATGCTTTCTACAAAGATGCTGATTTTCAGGCAAAAGCCTGAATTCAGGCCCAAGCAATTAATTTTCACACCATATTTCAGTTTTTTTGGAAACAAAATAGCTCATCATAGGCAAATTTCAGGCCCTCTCATAAATTCTAGCTGGCATCCCTGTTGCTACAGTCTGTAGTAAAGATTTGATAAAAGAAAATAAGCCTATGATAATACTGTTTGGTCCATTAATTTCACAAAATACCAACCTAAAAAATTAAGTAAAGATGATTGAATATGTGAATGACTAAATCAGTTGAAATAAATTAATGTATGAATAAATCATAGACCACAAACCAAATAAATATGGTAAATAAATGAAAAATCAACCGATAATTAATCAGACAATTTTTCAATCAATCCATTTCTAACAAAGTTCTGTATTTTCATTGTGATGTATATGATTCATTGGTAGTTGTGATGCTGAAATAAAGGTTATACAACTGTTTTTCTTTTATCACCCCCGTCAGTAATTCACTGTGCCACCATCCCCATCACTCCTGGTCTCCTGGTCAACTGTCCCCATGGCAACCTACGAGGTTCTGTCTGTACCTTCTCATGTAGTACTGGTTATCGCCTGGTTGGCGCAGACACAACAACCTGTGAAAGGACAGGTTTCTCTGGAACGTGGACCAACCAGTCACCAGCTTGTGAAGGTTAGTATCAAATCCTTTGTTTTTAGTCAGGAAGGCATAAGTGGTGTAGTATTAGTATAATAATAATAATAATCAAAGTAAAAATGTTTATAATAATAATAATAATAGTAATAATAGTATTAACAATAATAATAATTACTCTAATTGCAACCTTGTTGCGAATTCTTTTGTTCTCGGCCTATTGCCTCGAATATAAGAGCAGAAAATAAAATGTTGTATTTGGAGGCTACTTTCAAGCCTGAACCAGTGATTTCAGTATGTTATACATTGAACCCTACAAGGAAAATTGAGGGCTGTTTTGTGATTTTAGGGGGCTAATTTGTTAGATTGGGGGCTAAATCGCCCTCAGCCCCAGTGTATTTCCTACGCTTGTTTTGATTCCCCTTGACATACACTTTTTCGCTTTAACGCTCTCCTCCCTATTGTGACAGAATAAACCCAATTGTTTGGATTCCCCTATAGTGGCTTGTAATGTTGTAATAATAATAATAATTATGATAATAATGATAATGTTAATGATAATGATAGTAATTACTTAAGAAATATTAAACTAATTTTAAAAATGTTGGGTGTGCACGTGGATGACACTGAAATACTGGTCAAGTTCAAATTCAGAGTCCACAGGTCAAAGGTGAAAGGTCACAGCTTATTATGAAAATTGGTTTCTGCGTGATAACTTAGGAAATATTGGACAGATTTTACAAATGTTTGGTGTGTAGGTCAATGACACTGAAATATGGATCAAGTTCGAGTTTGGAGTATGCAGGTCAAAGGTCAAAGGCCACAGCTCATTATATATGCAAATTTACATGGTAGTCATTGTTAAATTGTGTCTTTAATGTGACTTTGATGTAAACAACTTTGATTTCTTGCCCTTCTCAAGAACTCCAGTGTCCAGTTCTGACACCACCACAGCATGGAGGATTTTTGAACGGCCAGGTGTGCCAGACATCGTATGGCTCCTCCTGCTACCTTGAGTGCCTCCCAGGGTTCAGGATCAACAACAACGTTCTGAGATGCTACCGTGCAGGCAGGAAGTGAAGAGGCATTCTGGGAAGGCACTGAACCTTTCTGTGAAGGTAACAGTTATGAAACGTGTGACTTGTAGTTAACACTTTGGGTGCTGGGCTAAAAAATCCAGGTGTGTTAACCAGGGACTGGATTGTTTCGGACTAATGTGTATAACCTGTTCCAAATTATACGATTTTCTGTAAAATCGCAAATGCTATCAAGACGATACATTTTAACTCATTTACTTTGGTTCATTGTGTATTCATTTTACGAAAATGTCATTGGTAGAACATTCAGTGACATTTGTCATTGGAATATAAAGGTATGGATGCGATTGTCTTCTCGGCGAACAGGGTTCGCCGATAGTACCTGAGTGAAGTCAACCCTGGTCGAACAGGTTCGCAAGCACTCAAAAGCTGTTAAATTATTGTGTATAATGTGACCTGTCGCTTCAAAACGAACAATAAGTCGCAATGGTAATATTTGTGTAAATGATGCACCACACGCTACCCCTGGGTACTGTTGTACCGCAATGTGTAGCGCCCTGTTGTGTCCAAAACATATTTTCTTTGGTTTTGATTACTGAGATCAGTGGTTATGATGCAGAGGCTGCGCAAATGCATAACAAAAAGACATAAACTTATGAAAAGTGGGGTGAAAATGGAGCTGAAGTTGTTATTTTCACACTTCAAACATAACTTTTACACAATTTTGTAACCCAGGGCACAGTGCTAAAAAGAAAAATAATTACTTCAACAAAATGGCGGATTTCTAGTTGGTACCCCAGGGTACCATTTATGTCTTCAAATGCACAAAATAGTCAGATAGGATTGGAAAAGTTGATCTTGAGATCTGGAAATTTTCCAAAAGGCCATCCATTTATTTCGTCATCTGTCCAATATGAGGGCCAAAGGTGATAGAGGGGACAGAGAAGTATGATGGCCTGGGGGAGGAGCAGTCACCCCACCAATTAAAATATTGGGGGGGGGGGAGGGTGCACAGCAAACATCATTTTGCCCCTTCGCAATAAGTTTGACAATTTGAAAAATTCGTAAGAGGTAATGTAATGCAAGAATATGTTTTAAACTCAGTGCAAGGTACTACAAAACTATTAAGAAAAATGCTGTAAACAAACACAATTTTAAAATGAAAATTTTTAATTTCAGTTTTGTGTCTGAAAGTTTTTTGACATTTTTCTTACATTTGCACCCCCCCATCCAAAAAATGGATCTATGTCCCTGCTGTGTGTACACATACACCTTTAAAGGCCAATGACATTGGAAATACTTGAAAATACATCCAGAAGCAAATGAGTTTGGACATATATATTAATGTATACACTACCTGGCATGTAAATCTTGGCTGAAATGGAATGCCTTTAATTTGTTTACTTTGGGAGAATCAATCATGAACATACCATTACTGAATTTCTCTTGTGCCCCGAGAGAAATTAATCCCATAGAAAGCTACACAACGGATTTGTCTGTCACAAGGCATACTGATGGTAGTTTTCTTAATATGAGTCAACACTTGACCACAACATCTTTCACAGCAGAATCCTTGCATTATAGTTTACTTGATTCTAGAATAGTTTTACTCCAAGTTGAGGCCTATCTCCAATCATGCTATTTACCTTTCATAAGTCCATGTTGATGAAATAATTCTTTGAATGCAATTTCATGATGAGTTTTTTTCTTTACGTCTTTTTTCCAGTTGAAACTTGTGACCGTCCCAACCTCTCTGGTCCCCTAGAGGTGGCCGATAATTCGTCGGTGTGTGGCCTCAGGACCCAGATCCCTGCAGGGGATGAATGTGAATTCGAGTGTAGACCTGGGTACCTCCTGCAGGGCACGATGACAGTGATGTGTGGCCTGCAGGGAAGTTGGGAACAACCCATACCATCATGTGAAGGTAGAGTGAATCGTTTGAAATTGGGCCATTGCCCAAGTTGTATGTTGCAATGGTAGTCTAGGTTTCAGACACGCTTTCACCATATAATTTTGAATTTGGTTGAGTCCAGCTGTAGCAAGATTGCTTGTCAATCGTGCAATTGCACTATTTTGAGTTTTTGACCTTGTAAGCTTTGATGAGCAGGTATATAGTTTTCACTATAGACGATACACAATTCAGGTCTGGCAGTCAGACTACTTTAACTGTTTTGTAAATATCAAATTCAGTACATGCCGTTATTTACTTGAATTCTGTTTTAAATTTTATCAGCGCTTAGTTTCACAATACCTGACTCCGAGTCCTTAGCCCCAATGTTTTGTGAGAGGTGAAGATTTATATGAATCTTTACATGATTATAAATGATGGCTAATTTGGTTGAAAGTTCATTTGGCGGTGTGTAAATCATTGACACAATCTTTAGGAACTGAATAATGATGATGATAATAGTCCATTCTTGTATAGTGCATGGTACCAATGAGATCAGTCTCTATGCGCTTGGATATTATTACCCTGGTCAAAAGGATACAGTTCTAACCTGCACAAAGATGTGCATCAATTCCCCCCCCCCCCCATGGGGGATATTCCTAGCTGAGCTGCCAAGTAGGCTCATCGAGCCAGACAAACTTAGTCATTCTCACCCTACCAGGTACCCATTCGTACTCCTGGCTGGAATGCAGCAAAGCAGATGAAAACTGATGAACCAAGAACATCACAATACAGCACAAAATTAAGAGGTATAACGTTGTATTTCATTTCTTATATACAGTTGTAACATGCCTTGGCAGTAACCTGCCGGCCCCACTGAATGGGGGCAAGAGTGGTTGCCCCCATGACCGGGAGACGTACGGCACCGTCTGCACGCTCTTCTGTGACGTCGGCCACCAGCCGAGTGAACCGTCACCAGTCCGACGGACGTGCCAGGATGACGGGCAAGGCCAAGGGGTCTGGAGTGGGGGACCAATCACGTGCACAAGTAAGATGTTAGGTTGGATTGGAATAAATTATTTTTCACTGCAAGTTTTATTTGATGGCTTTATGGCTGTGCAGTACGCAGGCGGTGGGTTTTGCCGTCTTACCCCCCCTTTTTTTAGCCTTTATGGACTTATAAAGCCCAAGTAGAGTTTTGATCAATGAGACAAATTTTTCATCAATGTATTGTATGTATTCTATTGTCACCCCAGGCATCAGAAAACAACATCAAACATAGTGAAAATTGTTTATAGTGACAAATTGTGATGTTTAAGTTTTCAGAGAGCATGAAGCGGTATGTCAGGGTTCCCCCCTCCCCCAGAAATTTTACATTTTGAGTAGTTTGTCAGAGTTTGGGAGTGAACAATTTTCAGGGCATTGTTGGGTCACAAAGGCCAGACTATATAAAAAAAAATTAGCAAAGAATTGAATTTTTTACCAAATACCAAAACTATACTTGGGCTGTAAAGTTAAGGCTGATCAGTACTAAAGACACTGTGGATATTATTGTGATCTTAACTTTACCATTCATGATAGCCCAGATATGAATTAAAATGTCTGTCTGATTCCTCTTGTAGTTATAAACCAGTCAATGATGTGGAAAGAATTCTTTTGGGCACCATTCTACTAATCCTAATCCTAATGGCAATCCCAACTCTAATCCCAATCCTAACCCTTATCCTACCAACCTTATGGGGTGCCCAAAAGAAGTTTTGCTGATGATAATAATGATGATAGTAATAATAATAATAATAATAATGATATGAAATTTATATAGTGAAGAAACGTATTTGAATACGCTGCAAGAGCTCGTGATTTACTTGATACGTACATACACAGTAATTACATTAAACAAATGTGCCTTTAATCTAGATTTGAAAATGTTTACAAACATTGACTTTCTTGTTTGTAGAGAATGATTATTCTATTATACTCTCGGGGCTGCACATACAAATGCAAGGTCTCCTATGGTTATTTATGTCTTATGAGATGGGATTTGCAATAACAGAGTGTCTTGAGAACTACAGAGGTTGTGGGAATGCATATGAAATCGGGGTATTAGTACATGTAGCTTTGTTATATGGGGCTTGACCTTTTAATGCTTTATACACGATCAGCAGGATTTTGAATGAAATTATTTGGCATATTGGTAGCCAGTGCGATAATGTGCATATATTTTTTACCCGTTCCCTAGTTGTCCAGTGCCTTCCCTTGGATACACCTACCAATGGTTACCATGACAACTGCCAGCTGAACGGTGATTCCCGAGACCCAACTAGCAGGCAGGACTATGGGACGACCTGTACCACTCACTGCCATGTGGGCTACACTGCCATGGGCACTACAACAAGGAGATGCCTGGCAGATGGAAGGTGGGATGGTGCCCCACAGACTTGCGTAGGTACGTTGATCTGAAAAACTTAACAGTTTTGTTGTCTTATCTGCTATGCATAGCAGACGTGAGACATATATAGGTGCCACTTTACCGACAGTGGTGGCGAGGAGGTGGTGTCATCAACAATAAAACTTAACCAAGCTTTAGTTGTTGTTTTTTTGCATAATATCGAAAGTAGAAGTCCTAATTCCTTGGAAATTGGACATGAGGGTATCACTTATCATGTGAGTAAAATTTTTAGGTCACAAAATCAAAGTCAAACGTCATTTAAGGTCAACAAACTTAGACTATGTTGTGGAGTCAACTTTCCCTTAGTTATTTCTTGGCAGATTTTGATTCTGATTACTCAGACTGATAAAGTTAGGTGAGGGATTCACAAATTTTCAGAGAATTTTGAAATTTATCAATTATGCTAATTAAAGGCATTTCCAGTTGAAAAAAATCTGAGCTTCATGATTCCCCATGCTACCAGTGTCTCTGATAAAGTCTAAAAATGAAGCCCTGAAAAAATTGCAGTTTAAAATGATCATTAAGTGTTTTAATTGAGAGACCATTCCAGCTTTCTCCATAGACTGCTGTGTTGTCAGAATTTCCTATCGCTGAGAGATATATTAATGTGCCAATTTGTATCTGCACATATTGTACTAGTGACAGCATAACTGTCTGAACTTTGTGTTCTAGGGTGTTTATTTGTCCATTCAAATACTGTCAGATATGTCAGATAGCAAAGTTCAACAATTTTTTAAGCGGGTCTTCCACAGTGTTATATAGCATATTTATTCAAAAAAAAAAATGTTACTTCTTAATATCTTGGTGGATTTTGATTCTGTTTGTCTTATCTCAAAGGGCTTGGTTGAGGCTTCTAAACTTCTACACAGAGTTTTGAAAATTAATTATGGTAATTTATGCATATTTATTCAAAATTACTGAAAAATGACAAAAAGCCTCAAAGCCTGAAATGCCATAATTTTGAAATGTGTTCTGTCTTAGATCGTGAGATGCAGATATATTACGCATTTCATACTTTTTTTATTCAATAGATTCAAAGGTTTTGTTGTTGATTTGCACACCACACTGTTTGTTAATCAGGTGTAATCCAACTAAGAAAGGTAATTAAAAATACAGTGTTCCGAATTGGGAGTCATACATTTTAACTCAACATGCCAGAGGAATTTAACCTCCATGGACTTAATGTGTATTACTTGGTGTAGATCTGCAACTTTGGCACGCTAACAGTTAAAATTTTTATATATCAATGATAAATCACTTGAAATTTGGCCATTGCTCAACTTGTATATTTTAATGGTAGGTTAGATTTCAGCCATGATGTAGGTTTTGCTCACTGATTATGAATTTGAAAAAAAAAAACAATAAATCCATCTTTTTTTTGTGTCTATTCTATAAATTACTAAAGTGTGATGTTACTCTGGTTAAGATATATGTGTGGACAATGGCGAAACCAGGTGCAGTGCAGTGCATTGCAGCTGCTTTTTGTACTGGTAGATGGTGGTTTACCCATGTATGTGACCCTACTCACACGTAGCTGTATTTTGTGTATTGGTCCATGATATATATAGATTTGACTGCACCTGTCTTAAACTGTCCACCTGATATGGTCATACTGGCTGAGGCAGGACACTCTGTTGGAACGGTGCACTGGGATCAGGTGGAGCCAGTCGAGGTAAGCATACTAAAATCAGTGAGAAATTAACTGACCATTGTTGACCCAGGTTAACTTATCCCAACCTGTCAATGTCAACCCAGGTTGACTTACCGTAATCCGCTAATGGTGACCCAGGTTGACTTAACCCAACTCACTAATGTCGACACAGGTTAACTTAGCACAACACACTACTGTTGACCCAGGTTGACTTACCCCAAATGGCTAATGTCAACCCAGGTTGACTTACCCCAACTGGCCAGTGTCGACCCAGGTTGACTTACCCCAACTGGCCAGTGTCGACCCAGGTTGACTTACCCCAACTGGCCAATGTCGACCAAGGTTGACTTACCCCAACTGGCCAGTGTCGACCCAGGTTGACTTACCCCAACTGGCCAATGTCGACCAAGGTTGACTTACCCCAACACGCCAATATCAAAGCAGGTTGACTTACTCAACCCGCTAATTTCAACCCAGGTTGACTGACCCCAATGCGAACGTCTACCCAGGTTGACTTACCTCAATCCGCCAATTGTCAACCCATTTTGACGAACCCAGCGTGTTAACATTGACCCAGGTTAACTTACCCCAACCAGGTAATGTCATCCCAGATTGACTTACCCCAACACGCCAATATCAAAGCAGGTTGACCTTCCCCAAGTTGACTTACCCCAACATGCCTATGTCAACCCAGGTTGACTTACCCTAACACGCCAATGTTGACCCAGGTTGACTACCCCAATACTCTACTGTTGACCCAGGATGACTTACCCCAACACGCCAATGTCAACTCAGGTTGACTTACCCCAACTCACCAAGTTGACCCAGGTTGACTTACCTCAACTGCCAATGCCAACTGTGATTGACGTACCCCAATGCGCCAATGTCAACTCAGGTTGACCTACCTCAACTGCCAATGTTGACCTAGGTTGACTTAGCTCAACCAACCAATGTCAACCCAGGGTGACTGACCCCAACTGGCCAATGTCTACCCAGATTGACTTACCCCAACCAGCCAAAGTTGACCCAGGTTGACTTACCTAAACTCACCAATTTCTCGTACTGGGCTCAAGCTTTTAAGAGCTGTGTACACAATTTTTTTTGTTGAAAATGGAAATTCATGAAATGAGTCTTATTTTCCCCATTGATAGCGATAGTTTTGTTGAGTTGCAATGAACCATTTGATAGGACTTCTGGATCCTTAATGATTTGGTGAGCCATTGTTCATGTTTGCATCTTACATAAAAAAAACTATGTCAGAGATCGCAGTTTGAACAGTGATATAAAGTTGTTTTTCTCTTCAAACATTCTTGGTTTTTCTCCCTCCTTATGTTCACCCATCCTTCAGGCCACTGACGCAGGTGCAACCATTGTGGCTCAGCTGGAGAGCATCGACTCAACGGCCGTTAGCGGACCGAGGCCAGCAACTCTTACTGAAGGAGATCACACTCTGGTCTACAGGGCCACAGACGCTGCCGGAAACACCGACTCTTGTTCCTTCAACATCCAGGTCAGAGGTGAGAGGTCATGTATGACCTGCAGGCTTTGAGTAATTTTTTTTTTATTTGCATGTTCAGTCAGGTATTTGAGGTTTAGATTCAATTACCTGACAGCAAAATCCAAGCGCCAAATTTTTTGCACTCTAAAAAAAGTAAAAATATATCCCGGTGCCAGTGGGGAGATTCAATATATTGTTCCTTGGCATCTGGCTAATTCAGAGCAAAACACACAAACTCACACACACACACACACATATTGTACATGTACCACACTCGTGCCTCTCTGTCTCAAGACTGCAGATTTTTTTGTCTCGCCCACTGGAGGTGAAGGCGAGACTAAGGGACCCAAATGCCGTCCGTCCGTCCATCATCCGGCGTCCGGCGTCCGTCACAAATGTTAAAGTTTACGTGCAAGAGTCTCTCATGATATACTGTATAACTTGGCAACCATTGGACCAATAGGTACCAAACTAGGGTGGTAGATGCACTAGGGGTACCATCATGTTGTGGTGCGGTCAGAGGTCACATGGTGAGGTCAAAGGTCATTTGATGTCAACATTAAAGTTTACATGCAAGACTCTCTTGTGACACATAACTTGGCAACCATTGGTCCAATGGTGACCAAACTTGAGTGGTAGATGCACTAGGGGTACCATCATGTTGTGGTGCGGTCGGAGGTCACATGGTGAGGTCTAAGGTCATTTGAGGTCAACATTAAAGTTAACCTGCAAGACTCTCTTGTGACACATAACTTGGCAACCGTTGGTCCAATGGTGACCAAACTTGGGTGGTAGATGCACTAGGGACCATCATGTTGTGGTGTGGTCGGAGGTCACGTGGTGAGGTTAAAGGTCATTTGAGGTCAAACGTTAAAGTTTACCTGCAAGACTCTCTTGGGGGACCTTCTTGTTATCTTGCCATCAGAGGTCAAATGGTAAGGTCAAAGGTCATTTTAGGTCAAATGTGGTGTAGGGATGTACTGTGGGAAAGTAACCTTTCTGTTATTTAGTCACGGGTGGGCAAGACACAATCTTGCAATTGCCTTGTTTTTTTATGCTCCCCACCGCATAAGTTCACCACTACTTTGAGTCTATTTTTTGACAAGTATAAAGTACATGGCCTGTATTTCTGACTTTCAAACTTCTGGTCTATCAGCATGTCCCAAAAGGACATTTCATTTGCAAAATCATTTTGCTCAATAAATCTCAAAACTAAACTTATTTGGTTGGACAGAGTTGGGGGTTCAGAGAAATTTTATTTTATTATCTATTTATTTATTTATTGTTTTTTTTGATGGGTGGGGGGGGGGTGGAAGTATCAATCATTAGACAGGCACTTATGAAACAGACCTCTGAATTGTTCTCCTTCTTAATTCCCTCTCAGTCGCCAGATGTCCCCCGCTCCATGCACCGGCCAATGGTCATGCGACCCTTGTCTCGGGTCAAGGATCATGTGAGGGTGGAGCCGTGCTGGGTTCGAGCTGTCGCGTGAGTTGCAGTCAAGGCTATGACCTGTCCACGGGGACTGTGTCCACTGACTTGGTTTGCGAGAGGGTGGATAACACTGCATCGGTGGGCAGGTGGAATGGACAAACACCCACTTGCCAAGGTGAGTGACGTTTTACATCATGATCAATCTGTTCTTTTTCTTTTCTTCTTTTTACATCAGCAGTATGAAAATTAAACCGTGGGAGACAAAGTACATGATATCTCAGGCTGGGGTCTATGGAGAATGTGTGTTATATTAAACTCAAAACATCTCCAATAGGTTAATTCCATGAATAGCACAATTGTTCAGTTTGCAGGGAAGTACAAGCTTGGTGCACAGATGGTGAGTTCTTAAAAAGTAAATGCCACAGAAATTTTGGAAGTTTTTTGACAGGGTCAGTTCACTTTGCATGTGTACTTCAGTCATTCTGTGGTGAAGGCTATGCATGCACAATAGGTCACCAAAAATTTAATGAAAAAATCATTTAAAGAGAAAGGGAAAAGACAAATCCTGAAGAGAGAAATAGTGCCATTTTTGTGAGTGTAGTTATTGTACATAGAAAATGTGTGAGAATGCTGAGTGTGGAAATGTGGTGATAGTGTAATGTTAGAATCAAAATACATCAAGGTGTTCTGAACATTCTGTTAGACAAGGGACAAGGCAGCCTAACTTGTGGCAGAATTAACACCTGTGATGTTCGATGATGAAAGTTTTGTCTTTCCCATATCCTTTCCTTTGCAGTGGCCACATGTGAGATCAGACCCCTCACCAACAGCTCTGTGTCAGGCTGCCCCTTCTCCTCTGTTGATTATGGAGAGGAGTGTCTTTTCATTTGTGATGATGGCTTTTTGTCTTCCGATGGAAGCAAGAACGTCAGACGCACCTGCCAAGCCGATGGAACGTTCAGTGGAGATGACCTTAGTTGTGACAGTAAGTTATAAGCTGGATCTCCACAATGAAAGGGGAATGAAACCCAGACATCATTCTGAATTCAGAGAATAGATAACAATAAGAGAAAGAAAATAGTGAAAGTTTGAGCAAATGTGGCATAAACATTCAAGCGTTATGAAAAAGTTTATTCAGTCTTTGTTAAGGAGGATTCTTAGATTGGCAACTCAGCCTCATTTTGTGATGAGAGTATGGAGAATTCTCCGTAGGTTTGTACACAATGAGGAGAAGATTAAGGGGGAATTAGAGGGGAATAAGAGGAGGTTAAGGGGAATAAGAACTGGAATAAAAGGGGGGAAATTAGGGGGAATTAAGGGGGTATATGAAGGGTAATTAAGGAGGGAATTATGGAGGAATTATGGGGAGTAGGGAATTAAGGGGAAATTAATGGGGGATTAAGCGGGGAAATAAAAGGGGAATAAGAATGAGAATCTGAGTGGGAATATGAGGGGATAAAAGGAGGGATAAGGGGGGTTGGGGGAATTGGGTGGATTTGACGGGGTATTGGGGGGGATGTAGGGATTTCAGAAAATGAGTTAACAGGGCGTGTAGTGCCGAGGCAGCTAGTTAACCATAATCATAGTTACTCTTGTTTTGCAAGCAAATCCCCAGCAATTCATATGTTATTTTTATTTTGACCCTCAATATTTTGACTTTTCGTACCATATCAAAGTTATTGTAGACCATGATTGTTATCAAGGTTTAGCGATTGAGAATTAGATTTATTGATTAATACTTCAACACTAGCTTCCAAAATCATCAATATTTATATCTTGTTTTCCAATGTATTTGCTGTATCTTGTCTTCTTACCTTAGGTGTAGTCACCTGCCCGTCCGGTTTCAGTCTGACGCACGGTACCGTCACTCCCGACGTATGTACCGCAAGTGGTGCCACGGTACCCTACGACACGACCTGTAACTTTCTCTGCAACAGTGGGTTCCTGCAGTATGGACCGTATGCGCGAGAATGCACCACTGACGGCACATGGAGTGATACACGACCTGTCACATGTGAAGGTACAGAGGCATGCCTCGTGACAGATTCTAATTCAGAGTTTTAAATCTTTGAGCAAAATTGTGGTCTCTGATTGCACATGGTAGATGGAAATTCAACTCTTTTTGAGTGTTGTATCCAAAAAGGTCAACAACTGTTAGCCAACTGCTAGCTCACAAAATATAAAGAGTGTAATATTGCAGCCTATCTGAAATCATTACATCAATGTTTAGGTTTGGTCGCACTGTACAGTTCTTGTGCAAAAGAAAAATAGAAATAAGTAAAGAAATTAATTAAATTGTACATATAAATAGTACATAAATACCATCCTAGGCAGACAAGAAAAGTGGTCTTTATGAGCAGGAAGTCTTTAAAATATGTACTTTTCCAGGGAAAGGGTGTTCTTTCTATACAGGTGGGTGCTGAAGCAGGTTCTGTATATATTTTTTTCGTTTGTTTGTTTACAGTATTTTCATGCTGCAAGAAATGCTTGTGAATTTGCACTCGGTGAATTATTCCATGTTTACAGTGTGGTCATTATCTGTGTGTATGCCTAGATCGGCAGCAGCCGTTGTTTGATGACCCGTGTCCCAGGTACATCAATGTCAATGCTGACAGAGGAACAGTGACTGCAGTCGTTGACTTCCCTGTGCCAACGGCAACAGATAATTCAGGCAATGTGACTGTCAGAAGGTAAGCTCACATTATGTGTCAAATTTTAGCAAATACCTTACCTGTGTTTAATTATGCAAACTGGAACAGAACCAACGACAACAACTAAATCATAGTGGTAACGGAACAAAAATAGGCAGACTTTAAAGGTAAATAGCATGATTGGGAGTAGTCCTCAACTTAGGGTAAAACTATTTTAGAATCAAGTAGAGTTTGCAAGGATTCTACTGTGAAGATTTTGTTGTCAAATGTTGACTTACTTTCAAAGAACTGCCTTGTGACTGGAAATTTGCTGTGTAGCTTTCTATGAGATTAGTTTCTTTCTTTGGCAAGAGAGTAATTCATTACTGGTATGTTGTTCATGCTTGATTCTCCTTATGTAAACAAATTCAAGACAAATCCTTCCAGCCAGGATATACACTCTGCTGGTTGGTGTATCTTTGAGAGGCATATTTTTTTATTTCTCCCAATCATGTCAATGGCCTTTAACAGAAAACAGGTTTGATGCTATAAAAAAATACCAACAGCATAGATGAAAAATAAACACTATATAAAGCATAAAGCAAAACTTGTCTCTACAAATTACATGTTGAAAGGAAATCTTGTTTGAAACATTTTTAAATGCCATATTTTATTGGTATGTGTTAATTATGACTGTCTGGTAAATAAATGTGGTATGCCTGTTACCATGAAGTATTTTTCTTTTTTTTTCTAATTTTGCTGAGGAAATGGGGAATTAGAACATGGAAGAACACAGACTAATCTTTCATAAAACTGAAAACTTATGGCCCTCATGTATTGCGATATTCAATGCCCACATGTATTCCTTTCTTTCCCTCTTTTGTTTTCAGTCAACCTGGATTTCAAGGTCCAAATACTGTATTTACAGAAGGCACTGTGGTAACGTCTTACACAGCCACAGACCCAAGTGGGAACTCCGCTAAATGTGAGATCAGCATCACAGTGAATGGTTAGTCATAGTGACTGGAATGTATGACATTTGCTCCGGCGACAGCTGCTCTGACGATTGATTCATGCACTAATCCTGACCTAAACCCTAACCCTAACCCTAACCTTATTCTGAACTGGAACCCGATGGCAACCCTAACCCTAACTCTTCTGAGATATTGTCACTGGAGCAACTGTCGCCGGAGTAAATGTCGGATCACCAGTCACTGATATGTTGTAAAAAAAAAGATATGCATTTCCAAAGGGTAATGCATTCAAGAGTTGGAATTTCCATGTAACATACTGGTTGTCCACATTGGAATAAAAGTCTAGTCTCATCAAAATAGTCTGTCATGAAGTAGATCTCCCCATTAAACAGTGCACTATGTCTGGATGGAGCTAGAAGTTAGTAAAAAATGTGAAAACGTGTCAGATTATTTAATTCTTCATATTACATATAGTTACCTACGAGAGACCATTGGGGTCGCACTCGAGTAATTGCAATTCTCTGCTGTGATTTGCCGACTTGGGCACATCCGATATCTCATTTGTGCGTGTTAAAAGATGGGGTAGTTTTTTTTTTTTTCCTTGGTAGGAAAACTCCCCTGGAGGATGGTTCCTCAAAGGATAACTTTCCCAGAGGATATTACAGATTTTTAAAACGGGAAATATTGTTAAATTCTTTTAGGGAGTTATTCTCAGGGGACATGTCCTCCAAAAGCATTGTCCTTCAGAGGAACCATCCTCTGGGGAAGTCGTCCACCAGGGGAGTAGCCCTAGAACTTAAATGGTACTTATTAAAGGTCATGTCCATGGACACTTCCAAGGTTAAAGGTCCGTTGAGGTCTGATATTTGGTGAAAATAGGTGGGATTGTTGATTTTAGACCAGCCATTTAGTACAATTGTTGCAAGCACCAGCAACTGTTCTGCCAATTTGATATGTACTATAGGTATTGCACAGAATGACAATACTTCTGACAAGAATACATGGATATGGCAAGGCATTTAAATTAGTGTACCTCTGTATTCTTTCTGAGGTAAATTACTTCTCTAGTGATTAATACAATTTTTATGATACCATGTTACAAGAATTGTTTTCACGATTCCGTTTTGCAGTGTTCCGATGTCCCCGCCTCCAAGCCCCAGCCAGTGGCTCCCTGGTCAACTGCTCTGACCCCATCTATGGATCTCACTGCTCCTTCTCCTGTAACGAGGGTTATCAACTTGAGGGACCGGTATCGAGGACGTGTGAGCTGTCCAACGGTGGACAAGGGCCTTCCTCCTGGGACGGCACTCAGCCAACTTGTGAACGTAAGAGAACTGATAGGAGATGGTCCTGTCCAACAGTCTAACATTTTATTATACAAATAATGCACTTGTATGAGTGTGTTAGTGGCGGTGCGGTGCCCCTGAGCTTCTGTAATTCTCATAGAGTTAATACATGGCACATTAATTCTAAGAAGATGCTAAAAGTAAATGCAACTTATTCCTGTTCCTTTAAATTAATGTAATGTTGCTGCTACAGTATGTGCATAAAACTATTTGCGAGTATTGTTATAGTAAAGTGTACTGTATCATATCATAATTCTTCATTAATGTGTCAATATATTCTCGAGCTCTTGTTTATTATCTATGTGAACAGTGTAAAACAAAGTTCTGCGTGAATTGCTTTGTGGACAAATAAATTCAAATTCAATGGCACATCTGGTTCCCATAGCCAACAGGTTAAGTGTCCCTCTTACCATTATCTCAATGCATTTGGTTTCACCAAAGAACATCAAATTTAACTGTAAGAACATGCAAAAAATACATGTAATATGACACCTTACAAGACCGAAAACTTATTCCTGTATCTTAAATATTCACAGTCTTGGAAAAATATAATAGTCAGTTCTCTACCAACACTTTTTCCCCATCATTTACAGCTCGTACCTGTCCTGCACTACCGACCCCTGCCCAGGCTGTGAAGTCGGGCTGCACCGGGGAACCCCCAGGCACCGAAGTCTTCGGGACACTCTGCAGCTTCCGCTGCCTGTTTGGATATTTCAGCGTCGACGAGGGGATAAAGCGTTGTCAGGCTGACGGGACGTGGTCTAGTACTGATTTCAGTTGTCAAGGTAATGGGCATTATGGCGGTGGTGTACTGTAAAACACTATACTTTTGCGACATGAAACTTCGCAAATAGGAGCCGACGGCCATTTCGCGTATATGAAACTTTTACAGAATCACCGACCATGAAAACAAGTAAAATATAGCAATATTGCTAGGAAGAAGTTGGGTGTTTTGTTAATAAATGATCTCAACAATTTACAGAAAATATTTGTTTTAATGGCTCTGAAACACTGTTTTACCGAATGAAGAAGTGCATTGCAACCGTTGTTCAAGTGACCGCACACTGTTACCTGATCTAGTATATCTCGAGTCATTAACTTGTACAGTACACGATCTTGTGTTGGCATTCAAAAAGATGTGTAACATTAGACACAAGTTTTTTGCATGCATTTTACTTTCGCGAACATTGACTCCTTGCAAAATTCGTGAAAGTTAAATGCTCACGAAAATTTCTTGTTTCACGGTATTCAGGATCTCTTATGAGGCGGGGGAGGTAAGGGGGAGGGGGTGGTCTCCAACTTACCATGCTACTGTTTGTGTTTTAACACCCAACACCCACATATATCTTTGTCATTTCATTGGAGGATTGTTGGTCTCATGATATCAAATCTATTGAGCACAGCATGCAATATGGCTATATGCTGCCGTAGGTGTTGATGCTGGTGTGTAGCTGTGTATGTGTAGTTTTGTATGTGTACTCTATACTGTGTATGTATGTAGAACAATTTTTGTGGTGTCAGTCAGATGGCTTACACTGCATTTTAGTCCTAAACTGGGCCTGGAACTAAAATTGGAATTAGCCATTTGTGACACTGATGCTTCATAATCCTCCAGTAGGAACAAACATATTAATCAATGAAAGGTTAATGAGGTCAGACATAGGGATTGATCTGATGCTTTTGTAACCAAGTAAACTGTGGCATTGTTGTTACCCAGCAGAGCCTAGTGGTAGTGCCACTGACCCAATATCATATGGGTGGATCCATAAATTCCAAAAGGGTGGGGGACCTTGGCCCCTGAAATCTCCATCAAACTTCAAGATTTGACAGAAATAAAGGGGAGAGCTGGGAGAAGTTGCAACCCCCCACCGCACGACCCTCGTCCACCCCTGTATCTTATGGATTTCAGGTTTGAGTCCCGTTGGGTCCCTTTTTTTCATGAGTCATTAGAATAAAATGATTAAGCATTTGATCAATTTTATCATTAATTTGGTAATACTGTGATAAATAGCAAAGCTCCTCGCCATTGTAAATTCTCTCTGCAAACATTTTATTCATTGAAATAATAATTCACGTTGTATATTTCTTTCAGCTACTGCGTGTGAATCCTTGACGCCCCCCTCCGGAGGATCCATCTCCCCAGCTAACTGTTTGACTGATCCCACATTTGGTGAGACTTGTCTCCTGCGTTGTGACACTTCAGGATTCCAGATACAGCCCCAGTCTTTGAGTCATACAGTGTGCCTTGGAACGGGAAGATGGTCCAGGAATATCTCCTCAGCTGTTTGCGTTGGTGAGTAGGTTGGTCCATACTTGTTGGGAAACTGTTTCCCAAGAGCTCATGCTCGACGCTCTTTGTTGTTTAATTCTTCATGAGCCTCGCTCAACACCCTGCTGTGGTACATTAATTTATTGTTTATTAACTTTGGTATAAAATACAGAAACTACTGGAAAGTTGTATGTGACAGTAAAATGAATGTCATATTGTGATAGTAATATTAATTAAATTCAGATATCAAAAAATGTTTGCACAAGTCTAATATTTACATTTATATTTCTAAGCATGAAGAGTACCAAGGGGTAGCAGCCAAAATAGGCTTACCCATACCAATATTAACATGAATAAAGAGATCATTTTATAAAAGAAACCATACATTATTTTTTTAAATGCAACACTTGCGTAACATTCTGATGATAACATCTGTCATTGCTTTTTATTTGATTTATTCAAAGTACTTGTAGAAAATTGCATTTACAATTAGGAATCTGTTCTTACGTAATGGAATGCGTTTATTTTCAATATACCAGATCATGAGGCCCCAGCCTTCACAGAGTGTCCACCTGACCACACTGTGTATGCCGACCGTGGGGCTCTTCTGGGCAATGTGATGTGGCAGGTAGAAGCCACGGATAATGATCCCACCGGTGCCACCATTGTGTGCGACACTGAGCAAGGCCTAAAACCTGAAGGAGACTATCGTGTGACCTGCACTGCTACAGATGCCGCACAAAACGATCAGACCTGCTCGTTTGAGGTGTCTGTCAGAGGTTTGTATTATGCAAGTGAACATGAATGTTACCAGCTATAAGTTTTATTGATTATTTAAGGAAAATATAAGGGAAATAAAAGGGAAATAAAAGCCACAGGTAATGATCCCACCGCTGCCACCATTGTATGTAACACTGAGCAAGGACTCAAACCTGAAGGAGACTTCCGTGTGACCTGCACTGCTACAGATGCTGCTCAAAATGTACCGACCTGAAACAAATTCTCCACTTAACAGGCAGTGACGTCGTTTGGGAGAAGTAAAAAATGCTTGAATAACCAAAGAGTTGAAACATGTACCAATATATACACTGGCTAGAGTGTATATTCAGACTGGAAGGATTTGTGTCAGTTGAATTTGTCAAAACAGCATACCTGATTCCGGGAGCATTGTGTCCTGAATTTAGGACTACATCTAATCTTGCCATTTCCCTTTAACTCTTAACATGCCAGAGGATTTGAACCTCTAAGGACTTCATATGTATCATTTGGTGCAGATCTGCGACTTTAGTATGTTAAGAGTTTATAGAAATATCAAAGAGTCATTTTACTTCTAAATTAAATATTTGTTTGGAAAATTGAATTTTTACCTGTTCTGATATGCTTTTTGTCTTGCCTGCATACGAGAAGCAAGACATAGGCACTGCTTTTCTGCTGGCAGTGGCGACAGCGTGAACATCAAAAACTTAACCTAAGGTTAAGTTTTTAAACTTTGTCCATAATTTTGAAAGTATAATGGAACTTGGACATAAGGGTTTATGAAGTATCTCTAGTCATTTGATTAAAATTTCAGGTCACAAGGGCAAAGGTCAATCAGGTAAATAAACTTAGACTTTGTTGTGGACTCAATATCAAAAACCTAATCTAGGATTAGTTCTGTTTGTTTTATCTGATAGGGCTTGGTAAGGGCTTCCAAATTTCAACACAGAATTTGAAAGTTCATTGATTGTGTTATTTATACAATTTTTTAAAAATCAATGAAAAATGACCTGAAAGCCTGAAATGGCATAATTTTAAAATGTGTTCTGTCTAAAATCACGAAATGCATGCAAGACATATATTACGCATTGCGGAACTTTCTTGTTTCCCCATTTTTCTTCCTCTCTCTCTCAGTGAGGAGATGCCAGCCATTGGCCCCTCCAGCATTTGGTAGTCTGGTTGGGTCATGCAATACCCTTTGGGGCAGCCAGTGTCAGGTGGATTGCCCCGTCGGCTACACGCTGGTCGGCCCAAGGTCAACAACCTGTGAGTATGACGGAGAGAGGGTGCAGTGGCAGCGAGACTCGGTTCCGTACTGCGATGGTAAGAAATGTCTTTTTTTAATAGTTGATCTCTTAAGTTCGTTCTTTTGCTATTATGTGAACATCCCGTTGCACTTTTTGGGGGGGCAGTCTCAGGTGGCAGTTTAAAGGGGCAATTGCTTGGGAGGGGTCTGGGGTCACGTGCCCCCCTACAAATTGTGTGTGCACCCGCCTTGGTGCCCCACCTGGTGCCCCCCCCTCCCCGTCTTAATCATTGAAGAAGCAAGAAAAATTGTATGACCCAAAGAAATTTTTGGGGCCCTACAAAATTTAAAGGCCCCCCAGGTGCCCCTCGCTGAAAAAATCCTAGCTACGCCACTGGGCAGTTTGACATTGCGGTGACTTTCTGTTAGTGTAATGTTTAGCTCGCTGTATCGATTGGCAACAACGTTTTCCTACCTTCAAATCAGACGAGCTGATGAAGCATCACAGATTGGATGCGAAACATTCTCCTTGAAATTTCAAAGTAAGTCAAGATGATATTATTTAATTGTTGTAATTTTAATTTTATCTTGATGTAGTTGTCAGGTGTGACCCCCTCACCCTTCCTCCTGAGGTCAGCGTCAATCCAACCACCTGCAGCAGCGCAGAGGAACTGTACTATGGAACGGAGTGTAACTTCTTCTGCCGCGATGGATTGAGTGTAGAGGGCGCTATAACGTCGGTCTCCTGCGGGCCAGAAGGAACATGGAATTACAACATCAGCAATTATGACATCACCTGTCGAGGTAAGGAGTAATGTTGTTATTACGATGAAATTCTTCAATTGCAAGCAGAGAAAACTTTGAGAAATTAAAGAAAAATTAGGGAAGTTCATTGGCCAAAAAGAAGAGTGGTTAATTTTGTATATTTTGTCTTGTGATCAAAACAGCTTAAAAGCAGTAAAAATGATCCTGAAAGTTTGAAATCCTGTCATGGAATTTCATTTTCATGAAATGCTGTCGATCCTGAGATAATATTTGTTCTAGCTGCATCACTGATGTGTAACCCCTCCCTTTAATTTTATTCCCCCCACCCCAGATTTGGTTGCCCCAACCATTCTGTTCTGTACGCCTCCCCAGTCGGTCGTCCGCACTGAAGTCTGGGGTGTGGAGGTCACATTTGAACTCCCGACTGTGACGGACAATACAGGCGACGATCTCAACGTGGTGACCACGCCTACAGACGTGACATCGCCCTACAACTTCACGGAAGACACGACAGTGAGCTACGTCTTCTCTGATGCGGCTGGCAACAACGCCACTTGCTCATTCGTAATTTACGTCCAAGGTATACACCAATCAGGGCTGCCACTCAAAATTTTAATTTCCCCCTACGGACCCCACTATTCCCCTATGTTCTAACAACTCACTTTCCCCCTATGAAACTAAATTTTAATTCCCCTATAAAAATCCCTTTTCCTGTCCCGTATGTAACTAAGTTCTTCACTGAAAAATAACCTTAGTAGATGCCAGAGATTTATTTTAATTGAGAAAGTTGACATCGTGATCACCTCGATACTTTGGCATGCGCGCGTTACGGTTTTCGTAAATGTATGATATAGTGACCAACTTGGACAATGGATTTACCTGAAATAATGTCTACAGATGATTCTATATATGGGTGTTCTCTGAAAATCTTTGAGGATTTGAGAATATTTTTTGAAAATTGTCAAAACTCGCTTACAAATCATCAAAACCACCTACCTCCCCCTACGGAAGGTCACATTTTCCGTAGGTATCCCCTACAAGTTTAATTCTCTTTGCAAAACATTGGAAAAACTCAACATTCCATTCAGAATGTTTTGGTCGTTGCAGGAAAATGAGGGAAGAGCCAGAAAATCCTGGTATTTACACCTACATGTAAGAAAAGAAAACAAATGTCAATCAATGTCAATCAATCAAAGTGGAAATATACAAGTATCAATGAGATAACTGGCCGAGAAAACATGACAACAAACAAGCAAATTATAGGAGCTTTGTTGTGTGGGGAGTTGAGTTTTCAGACATTTGGTTTTTTTAGTTTTTCAGGATATGTTGCAAAAAAAAAACAATTTTCAAATGATCAGTAGTTTAAATTTTCATGAAAAATAAAGATTTATTGGTAAAAAATGGAACCTGTGTCCTAGGGGTCCGTTTGCAACATTGTGTGATAGTTCCCGGCACGTGAAACGCCATTCTAACACACAGCGTTTTGGTACTCAACCTGTCTGGAATTACAACGCTTCATTCAATACAATTCAATTAGACTTTATTTCCATGAAAGATTGTGTCAGGGATGTGCAAGTCCATTACTTCCCTTCATTTTCAATACCAAACGGTAGTGTAGTACTTACAAATGGTGTGTTGAAAGTTTGAGATCCATACGTCATGAATTTGTTGTTTTATGAGAAAAACTAATAACGACATGTTACCAGAATGTGGTTCTTTCCGTGAGTTTCAATTTTGCTCAAACTGCGAATCGCGGTTATTGTGTAACGTCGGAAGACCAGCGCAGCGCACTGATTGGTCAACAGCTAACCTCCGCACGACATTTAGCTAACGGCTGATCGGACAATTTTGGAACGGCACGTGCACGTTTGACTTCACGGATTTTTTGAAATTGTTTCCGAGTAATTGGAAAATTACTAACGGCTAACGGCTGATCGGACAATTTTGGAACGGCACGTGCACATTTGACTTCACGGATTTTTTGAAATTGCTTCCGAGTAATTGGAAAAAGGATGAAGTTTAACCATCCAGATTTTCACCAAAACTCAATATTTTACCCCAAGTCTCTATGAGAGGTGTTTATTTATATTAATCTTCACATTGGATATGATTTCAGCTGATTTCATTCATTTAGATGTTTTTTGACGTGCAAATCAATGACACAATCTTTAAATAAACAAAAGGTAATACATATTACAAATTCTTCATTTTCATAAAGCATTCATTTACATTTTTTTTTCAAATTTGTAAGAAATGATATACAAATAATGAATGTGTATGAGCTCAATGGTACGAATATTTTCATGAGTTGCGTGGACTGTTTAACCTTTCAACGAATGGAAATATTTGTACTATTGAATGAATGATACAACATTCATTATTTGCTTTATACAACATTATAAAGTAGATCTTTGTCATTGGATTGGAGGATTGTAAAAAATATAGCCATACGTAAGCCTATATTCTGATACTCTTTCTGGCTTATTCACAAATTCAGCATGTTCAATGTATGTGTGTATAGATGTCTCTGCAGTTTCCTCATTTTAGTCTAAATTTCACCAAATATTTAAATCCTATTTATGTTTAAACTTCAAACTTGAAACTCACGTACATCGCACAGCCAAGTGGGACAGCGCGTGTACAATACGTGTAGCGCAGCTAGTGCGAACCATGGAATGGGACAAAAATATAACCAACATGCACGCAAAAATATAACCAACGTGCACGCAAAAATATAACCAAAATGAACGCTGCGCTGAATGGAGTATTTATTCAATATCATGTGACCAACAATCCTCCAATCAAATGACAAGGATCTACATGTACTTGGGTGTTGTATAATACAAACTAATTCATGCAGTACAAGTCAAGGTATATATTCAGTGAATTAATTAAGGCAAGTGATCTCATTTGCAAACATCCCCACAGACCAGGAAAAGATAACCCATTGCCCTTAGGCTATTGATGAAGGGCATGTCTGTGAAATCTTGGGCGTCAGTAATTACTAGATCTATGGTAGGAATTTTTCTCTCGAGATAAAAATTCAAATCTGTATCTAACTGTCACTATAATTCCACTAAAACTGAGTTTCTAGCTCCTATACTTTGCTGAAGGTTCTCAGATGGTATTTTTTCCTAAATGCCATTGTATTTACACAATGTTTATTTTTAGGCATGCAAAAGAGATGCCCTGCCTTTAAGGAAACATCATGATACCATTTTCATTTACCCCATAGATGAAATTGCACCAGTCGTGGTATACTGCCCACCAGACCTGGCATTCAACACCAGCGAGACCCTGACAGAGATAACGTGGGATCCACCGGTCTTTGAGGAGGTGACTGGTGACCCTCTCTTGATCACAAGCAACTATGAGAATGACATGGCCACCCTTCCGTGGGGCAGACATGTGATCATGTACCAGGCTACCAACACCGACAACAGCAAGTTTGCCGTCTGTCAGTTTGCGGTGGAAATAATGCGTGAGTGAACCCTAGCGACAAAATGTCTGATGTATTACATGAAAAAAAAAATGCACTCAAGATATTTTTATTCATATTTGTATTTATTTATTTGGTAGAAAAATGGAAACTTGTATTGTTTACATTCATATAATAAATGACATAATAGATAACATAATATAATAGAAAATATGTATACGTGTATAACAATACAAGACCAGTGCAATATAATTACCTTTTTTATATGCAGACATAAAATAGCAAAGAGAACTAATTTTAAAAAATGATCTATTCAATCCTACAATCATTTTGTAACACACAAACATCTCTATTGAATTGTTTTGTTACTTTTGTCATTGAATTGTCATGCAAAAGTGCATACCAAATTTGTGTTAGTTAGGCGGGGGAGGCGTCATGGCTTAGTGGATAATATATCCATACATGTATGCAAACTACACTGGACTGGATGTCTGCGGGTAACACTGATTATAGGGCGAGAGCCTGCTACTTCTCAATTTACCCCATCGAGCCCAAAAGATTTGATCCCTCAAAATTACTTAGACTATCTATGTGAATGAAAAAAAATATGTCAGCTGGACCCCATTGTTCGGGTTCAGTCCCCAGGACCGAATTTAAGGGGTTCATTTACTTAGTCCCACACATAAGTTGGTGGGTATGTTTGGCGTCTTCGTGACCTGTATACTGCATGCGTGCGACGCGGTGCACATTTTTGCTGTATGCGCGCGCGTAATTTCATTTCATTGCGCAATGTTATGTATCAATATCATTGATTACGCGCGCATACAAACAAAATGCACACCGCGTCGCATGCATGCAGTATACAGGTCACGAAGACGCCAAACATACCCACTAATCTATGTGTGGGACTAAGTAAATGAAACCCCCTTAAATTTCGGTCCTGGAGACTGAACCCGACCAATGGGGTCCAGCTGACATATCTTTTTTCATTCACATAGACAGTGTAAGTAATTTTGAGGGGTCAAATCTTTTGGGCTCGATGGGGTAAATTGAGGAGTAGCTAGCTCCCAGACTATTAGGTTCACTTTTTTAGTCCCTGTCTTCGGAAATGATAACAAAGCAATAATAATAATTACAAAAGTATGTGACTTTTGCATGTCAGCCTGGAATTTTCCAATTTCATTCTGAATTTTGATAGATTTCCTAAGTTGAGACCCAGGAATAAATTTGTTCTACATTCTATTTTGCTAATTGTAAAAAAATATTACTTAAAGCCCTTGCATAGCTTTGGTCGATCAGACAAACTCTTTGTCAATCTGTCACAAAGTATTCTGTTGTCACCCAGACATTAGAAAACAATATCAAGCCCACTGAAAATTATTTATAGTGACAAATTATGATGTTTAAATTAAAGGAGAGCATCTAGCGGTATGTACATTACGTATAGGAAATCTCGGGGTCCCCCCTTCCAAGATTTTGCATATTGAGTAATTTCTCAAAAATGGGAGGGTTTCAGAGTGAGCAATTTTCAGGGCATTGATAGTAAAGTATAGTAAAGTATATATTAGTATTTAAGTTATGTAACTTTCATTACTAATTTTTATTATTATTATCATCATCATCATCATCATCATCATCATCATCATCATCATCACCACCACCACCACCACCATCATTATCATCATCCTCCATGTCTGCAGCCGTGACCTGCAAGGAGCTGTCCTTCCGACCCGTGGCAAGTGGGACCGGATGGCACTCCCGCTGCGCTCCTGTGCCACGCCCATTTTGACATTCCCCGCCTCCCTGCAGACCGCCAGCCTCCAACGCAATACGTGTGTGGTAGTTCAGGGCTGTGGAGCCCTCACGCCTATGTGCCAGATTGTTCAGGTGGGCTATGAATATGTTACCATATCGTTGGTTGTCCGGCAGAAGGGCCCAAGCATATGTTCCCGGCAGAAGGACCTTAACAGTACCTAATTTGAAAAATATTGCGTTATTTGAAATTTGCTCTTAATAGACTGAAAGAAGGATCTGAAAAATATCTCACTACTTTGATTTCATGTGTAAAAAGCCAATGGTTTCCAAGTTAGAGACAATTTAGTGTTATGGCCCTTCTTTCTGGAACATATGCTAGGGCCCTTCTGCCGGACAAGCGACGAGATAAGCGGCAAGCGCAGAAAGGTGACTGATTTGTCAGCAAGTTTACCAACTTTACACATAAACTGGAGTTCGATCATCATTGTGGTTTTAAGCTTGGAGCTTTTAACTTTCTTTTTAAAGTAAATAAGTTCAACCAACCCCTCCCCCTCCACCTTTTTCCATGACCACAAAAATTCCTTATGGTACGGGGTACAGCGTCCAAACCCCATACAGATACCACACAGTGGTACCGTGGAAAGTGACTAGGTTTACCAAGCTTTTTATGGTACAATTGCCAAGACCTCCCATTTTACACGAATGATTACTATCTTTGCAGTCGTTTTTCTCCGCTTTCCTGATAATGGATGAGGTGATAGTTGAAACCTGTGAGTGGGTTTAGAATGGGTTTGCTTAATCCAATTTAGACAAATTATGCACCATTTTAAAGGGATGCGCCGCTCGTAATCCATGTACGTTCAATACCATCCGCTTGCCCCTTTTGCAAGGCTGTGCGTAACACTGAACTCTATACTACGTAGTGTAGAGTTCAGTGGTGTGTAATAACAATTGTGGAGCTTCAAACAGAATTGCCATTGAGGGTAGGGCCGTTGTCAGTTGGGCTCAGTTCGCCTTTCTTCAGGTGAATGCGTGCTGCATATGGAATTGCACACAATACGTGCGCGCTCGTTTTCCGAAAGTATACGGGCATTCCCGAATATTACCCGAGCCAGGCCACCTCCAAAACATCACGATATGTGACTTTTCGGTCCCTTTAAGAGTTGTTTACAATTAAATTCTATCATAACATTCTCTCCATGTTCCAGAGTCAAGAAGACCAAGGAGGAGTTATCTACCCAACGAGCTCCTCTACTACACGGGCGACTGTGGGACGCAAGCTACCCGAGATCTCATTGCCCAAGCCTTCATCCAGATTCTGACCAGTACCAGTTTCAGCGACGTCTGCACCCAGTCAGACCAGTGCAGCGTGGAGAACGTCCGAGTCAGCTGTGGCCCCGTCTCATTGTCGCTCACTCGCCGTCGACGTCGCAGAAGTGAAACGTCACGGCGTAATAAGATTTCAAACGACATCTCAGAAACAGAATCCCGTCTTTCTGTGGACGTGGAACGAATTCGCATCCCCCGCAGCGCGGATCCTCAGTTCCAGTTCTCGATCGAGTGGGACTTCACGGTGAACGTAGCCCAGGACCCGTCGATGTCCGACTTTGACGCCGGGATAGCCGCTGAAGACGTCATGATTGGCATGAATGATGTCATTCTGGCGGAGATCCAGACAGGGACTTTCCCTAGTCTCAATGTCTCCGGCACCAACCTGACCCTGGTCCCGGATTCCCTGACCTATGATTACTCGCAGGTCGTCTGCGGTCACGGATTCACGGCGAATAACGAAGAGCTCCAATGTGGTAAGAGGACACATGTGTAATAAAATTGTGGTATAATTCTTTCCTCTATTTAACTCTTAACATGCCGATTCTTTTTGAACAATGCCATACTCGGCAACTTTTGGAGTACATTGTCAACTTTGAACTGCTGTAACTTTGTACATGTGGACTGTTGGAGAAAGGTTTTATGTACACAAGTTGAAGATGAAGTATACCCGAACAACAGACAAAGTTATGTGGCTTCACATTCATTGCTATTACTACTAACACCAGTAATAACATCACACAATACCCCCCCCCCCCCCCGACAGCCTTTGAACCATAACAGTGATTGCAATGTTAGAGAGAAACGTTTGCATAAAAACATATGACACTGAATGGAAAGGCACATAACTTTGTCTAATGTTCAGCTCAAGTGTAACAAGATGATGATATAACATGCAGAATGTGAACAAAGTTGATCTGGAGGATTTGTTTTAGAGGTAAGGCTTAGCAGGGTGTAGGAAAATATTCAAAAATATTTGATACCTATTTTCACAAAATATTTTAAGTGATTTGGTGATGTACAGACCAACAGGCATCTTCAGAAGTCAACATGCATTCAGATGTCAGGGAACCTTAAAGTCATGATTAAGTAATAGTATGTGAATCTGTGAAATCCAAGATAATTACCTTTTGTTTCCCATCACCACAGTTCCATGTGTGGCGGGTACATTCTATGACAACGCAACGCAGGTGTGCCAACTGTGTCCGAGGGGTTACTACCAGGAAGAGGCGGGGCAAATGACCTGTCAATCATGTGATGAGGGACAGTCCACTGAGGAAGAGGGGACAACGAATGGAACATTGTGCAGAGGTCATTTGATAAAAATTTCTTTATCCATGTTTTACACTTGCTAATTTGAAATGTTATATTATAAATCCAAAAGTGCTCTGGTGAAATGAATATCAGACGGTTATGCAAATGTTCAGGTCGATAGCTGGTTTT
>JZLH01S0575053.1:60650-89411 GCA_001188425.1 Eucidaris tribuloides
CTTGTGTGCATGTGGCCCTGGTTATAGAGGTAATAATTTTGAATCTTCACAGACAAACCACTGATTAGTTTCAGTTTCTCACCCACCCCACCCCTAGTCCCCTTCCCTTGTCAATCCCTACCCCCCCCCCCAAAAAAAAAAAAAAATTATAATGTTACTCAAAGCAAAAGATTGTGAGCTTCGGCAATGTAAATTTTCAAAGGACCTTATTCTGCATAGGTCTTTAATATCAGTGCACCAAAATTACTCACCCACACCATCAATTAATTGCTCTGAAAGAATGAAGTAATATCCAAGAAAATCATGAATAAAATGTTGCTGTTTTAGAATGATAAAAAATTAACTCTTTGTGTGCTTTGATCGCTGATCTGCACGCCCCTAGCCTTGCTGTGTGTGCCAATTTGCACAGGAATACATACATATCAATGTCCATATTAAAGGTTAGTGACATGATTGGGAACACTTGAAAATGCCTCACGAACCAAATGAGTTGAAATATATACCAACTGTACACTAGCTGGAATAGATCTCCCAGCTGGAAGGATTTGCCTCTAATTTGTTTACTTAAGGAGAATCAAGCATAAACATACTAGTATTTTACTTTTATCTGGCCCAGATAAAAATAAGATCCCTAGGGAGCCACACAATACCACAAGGGATATTGACATAAGTTATTTTAGAATGAGTCAACATTTGACTACAAGATTTTCACAGGAGAATCCTTGCATAGTTAACTTGATTCTAGAGTAGTTTCAGCCCAAGTTGAGGACTACCCCCAATCATGTCATTTTAAAGTGCAGTGACATGATTGGGAGAAATAAAAAAATGCCTCTATAACCAAACTGTTTGAACGATATACCAGTCTATACACCAGCTGGAGTGTATCTCCTGGCCAGAAGGATTTGTCTTGAATTTGTTCACTTAAGGAGAATCAAGCATGAACATACCAGTACTGAATTACTCTCATGCCCCCATATAAATTATTCCCATAGAAAGCTACACAATAAATTTGCCTGTCAGAAGGCATACTAATGGTGGTTCTTTTAAAATGAGAAAACATTTAACCACACAATTTTCACAGTTGGATCCTTGCATGGTTTACTTTATTCTAGAATAGATTTACCCAAAGTTTGGGGCTATCTCCAATCATGTTGTGTTCAATACAAAAAGAATCACCACCGTATGCAAGTTACACAGCTAATGTATTAGTGCATAGATCACATATAAGATCCTGTCTTTTTGTGACTGAGTCATGTGATACAATGCAAAAATCATGTGTACAAACATATTGAAAATGTGTCGTTTTGTAAATTTTTAGGGTAGTTTTGTTCTTTATAATATGCACCATGATAATGGCTTTCTCAAATCTGAAATTACAGGGGAATCATGTGGCGAGGCCTACGATCTGTGTGAGTCAGCTCCGTGCGGGAATAACGGAACCTGCGTCAGTGCGCCCTCTCACTATGAGTGTCAGTGCTCGGAGGGTTACCATGGTAACCACTGCGAGTTCGAAATCCACCCCTGCTCCCCCAATCCGTGCCAAAACGGTGCCAACTGCTCGGTGACGTTGAGTGAGTCCAGCGACTACGAGTGTCTGTGTGCGCCTGGTTACTCCGGCTTCAACTGTTCACGGGATATCAATGAATGTGAGAGTAGCCCGTGCCGTAATGGTGGAACGTGTCGGGATGACATTGATGCGTTTATTTGCAGTTGCACGGAAGGTGAGTTTTTTTTGTTTTTGGTAAGCAAATGATTAAGTTAACCCTAGTGAAGGTGATGGGACAAAGTATCACTTTCAAGGCAATCTGCACGTAGCTATCTTTCTGAGGCGAAGCTGAGGAAAGATAGCATCAGATCTATATTCAGAGGAACTGATAGTTTGTCCCATAACCTGGAACCGAAATTTAAAATTGTATCATAAGTGTTTGTTTTATAGAGGTAATATATTGCTGTCACAGTGATAGTTTGTTAGTTACAAAACAAAATGAAAAATAATCAAATTGGCTTGTATAATTTTTATGCCTCTGCAAAGAAGTTGCCGGAGGCATCATGTTTTCGGGTTGTCCGGCTGTTACCGGTTCTCGTTACCGCGATAACTTAAGAACTGCTGATCGGATTTTGATGTAACTAGGACCAAGTATGTACTATGAGGTAACGATGAACTGATTAGCTTTTGGAGTTGAAAGGTCAAAGGTCACAGGGCCTAACATATGTCTGATTTTTACTCTTTACCACAATAACTTAAGAACAGCTGGTGGGATTTTGATGTAACTTTTCTGAAGTATGTATTATAAGGCAACAATGAACTGATTAGATTTTAGAGTTGAAAGGTCAAAGGTCATGAGGCCCCATACCTGTAGGTGTCGCAATTAAAGGACTTTCTTAGTGAAAGAAATGTTCCTACGACCTGAACAAAGGAATGAACATGAAAACATCTCACCAGGAAAAACAGGAATGTTTACCCCGTGAGAGAGGAATGCAACCACGCGCACGGCGAGTCGGAACACAAACACTGGTGTGTGCAGACGGCCGATGGCTCCGTTCATAGCCTAAATGGAAGGGTTGTTATATGAACGAAGGACTTGAAAAAAAATATTATTGGCGAGATTATAGGAAAGATTTCAACACGATCCACAAATATTTTAGCATGCAATGTGTATCGCGCTTGCTTAAACTGGAAGTGTATCTCCCAATAATATTGGGTCAAAAAATTAGAGCGCCACATGCGTTCAGATTTAGAGAGCTATATGCGATAGGGAGAATTTGGCCAAAGCCACAAACTAAAAACCCCAAACCCAAACCCCAAACCCCATATCCCAAATCACAAACCCAAACCCCATAACCTAGAACCAACACCCCAAGCCCCATACCCAAAGTTTTCCCAAGTAATCTGTAAAGATAAACAAATGAATAAGTCAGAATGCACCAGCCTGTAAATGTGTCATAATTACCCAGTTACTAAGTGTATTCCAAGACTGACCCTGGCCTTGAAACATTCTGAACACCAGCTTTAATTGCCCCACCCCCTTATCAATCCCCACCATCCAGGCTACTCTGGCATCCAGTGTGAGGTTGACCTTGACCTTTGTGCCGACCAACCTTGCCAGAACAACGGCACCTGCTACGACCTCGGCGACATCTACCAGTGTTCGTGCCCGCCTGGCTTCGACGGGGACCGCTGCGAGCTGGAGCGAAACGTCTGCCATGACCAGCCCTGCGAAAATGATGGACAGTGCGCGACGATGGGAAACTCGGGGGAGAACTATGTGTGCAATTGCATCAGCGGTTTCACCGGTCCTAACTGTGAGATTAACAGGGATGATTGTGCGTCGGGTCCATGTTCTAATGGAGCAACCTGTATTG
Organism: Eucidaris tribuloides; assembly: GCA_001188425.1. Lineage (NCBI taxonomy): Eukaryota > Metazoa > Echinodermata > Echinoidea > Cidaroida > Cidaridae > Eucidaris > Eucidaris tribuloides. The sequence goes on from JZLH01S0575053.1 coordinate 64,014, forward strand.
ATGGGGTGTCTGAATTTACCTGCCAATGTTCAGCTGGGTTTGCAGGTAAAAAAACTATCGAACAGTTCTCAGTATTTGTAATACAGTGCGCCACCTATCGGGTCCAACAGATAGGCCGAGATCTGCAATGCCTCATGGGAAATAGTAGATATCCTTAAGCCTAGCTACTATACATTTAATGTGAACAAATACATGCAATTTTGGTTGAATTCGCCCTCTGCTTTTGCCATGGTTTTCATTTGTGAAGCATCAGAATACTATTCACACACTGCTATACTTTAAAATTTTGAGAAATACCTGTGGATAAAAGACGTAAAGTCCATGAAAATGGCCTGTATGCTGGACCTGATAGGTGACGCACCTTATTGTGGATACTGAGAATTCAGATCTCGTTATGGTTGCACAGGAGGTAAACAAACTTTGTTCTGCACAAGGACAATTATGTTGTTCGTATATCATTAAAGACACACCTAGATCATACAAGTACGTTACGAATCATAAAGAAAAAGGTCATATTTGGCAAAGATTAACAAAGACTAAGATGTGTTCACAAAAAAATTCAGATAGAAGTATTGATAGTCTTGTAACTGTACATAAGGTATACAGGTTTACAGATTAATATACCATGTTGCGTTCAATTCATGCATGCAGTGGACCATGTAGTAGGGCCGTCGTCAAATAGAAATTTCTCTTTCAACATGTCACCTCAACTATTTAGCCGACAGACACAGCTGATGACAAAACAATGGTCAGATAAATTAGGACATTGAATTCATAAGACAGTCTTACACCACCGTATCTATACATGTTTAAATACACCTGTATTGTGGCTACGTACTACAGGGGATAATTAGCCTGCCAGGGGGCCCCATGATGACTGACATCGCTATTGAAAGCAGCTTGAAGAATTTTGAACTTTGGACTTTCAATTGCCTGGTGCTGCATGCCAGGGCTTGACCACATCGTCAATTTCCGGGGAACCAAGATTCTTATGGTGTAGATTACACTCAGAACAATGCTTCTCAGTTTCTATAACCTTCTGCAAGCATGAGAAAGAAAAAAATGCTTGCTTTGAGACGTGACTGCCTGCGGAGATGACATTGTTAGGTCCTGATTTATTACTTTGATACCCTGAGTGTTGTTGTCGGTAAGATAAAATCTCTGTTGACATATCGTCTTTCAGTCAAAATACTGTTATCTCGACAAGCTTTCCGACAGGCTTCTGTCGACGATGCCACTACCATGTAGTGCACTTTCATATGGTATTGCATAGTGACCTCTTGTGTTCATCAAAAGTGCAGTTGTAAAGTAGTGGTGCTGTTGCTGTGCTAGTGCACAACCTATAAATTGGCATAAAGTCAAGTGAAAATTATGTTGAAGTTCAACATTACTCAAACTCAAACTCATAATATCTGAAGAAGGCTTGTGGTACAGGCCGAAAATTATGTCTTAAAATTTGTGCTTAAAGTGTGTTTTATATCTTGATTAATACTTATACCAACACGTATTAATACTTCGTCCTCATGTTTAAGTTGTTATTTTAATGCCTCCAGACTACTAAACAAACTATTTGGTACAAGGAGAGTCTTTCTGTATTAAGAAGTTCACTACAATAATAACTTTAAAACGTTATGTGTAAACCTAGAGTACAGTGCTGAAGAAAAAAAATCAACAAACTATCGGATTTCTGCTTGGTACTTTAGGGTACCCTAGATGTCATCATTATTGAATTTCTGTTTGTAATGCTCGATTGTTAAGGTCCCACGTGCGATGAAAACATCAACCAGTGCGAGACCGCTCCCTGTGGACCCAACGCCACGTGCATCGATGAGGTGGCTGGATTCCTGTGTCGGTGTCCTCCGGGCTGGACCGGAGATGACTGCTCCGAGATGTACGACTACTGTCTTGAGGAGGAGCTCTGCCTAAACGGAGCAACCTGTATGACCAGCGATGAGGGATACTCCTGTAGCTGTCCACTGGGTTATCAAGGTATGAAAAAACCAGGGTGATCCGACATTTGCTCCGGCGACAGTTGCTCAGGTGACAATATCTCAGAAGACAAAGAGTTAGGGTTAGGGTTTCCATTAGGTTTCAAGTTCCGAATAGGATTAGGGTTAGTGTTTGGGACTGGGTTAGGGTTGGGGTTAGGGTTGAGGTCGGGGTTAGTGCATGAAATAGTCGTCGGATCAATTGTTGCTGTATGTTTGACATTCAGAGCTAGGGCAATGAGGACAGACTGGTTTAGCAGAGATGCCAACCATTCCATTTTGATGTATTTTTAATGTGTTTTTTTTTCACGCAAAAATATGGCGTTGCATTTTCCATTTGTCCATTTGTAACCGCACTTTGGACGTAGATACCTTATAGGGACCTAAGTATTATTTGGGGGTCAAAGGTCATCTTGTAGTTAAAACGTCAAATGAGGTCAGATGTTGAAATATTCCTGCAAGTTTCTGTTTGGGTTGGTAATTTTGCAACCATCAGCCCATTTGTAACCAAATTTGGATGATACCCTCAGGGACCTCAGTGTTATTTGGGGGTCAAAGGTTATTTTGTAGTTCAAAGAGCAACTGAGGTCAAATGTTAGAATATTCCTGCAAGTTTCTGCCGGTGTTGGTAACTTGGATGATACCTTACAAGGACCTCAATGTTATTTGGGGATCAAAAGTCGTGTTTGTTAGTTGAAAGGTCAAATGAGGTAAAATGTTAAAATGTACCTGCAAGTGTCTGCTGAGGTTTGATAACTTTGCAACCATTAACCCATTACTAGAATAATTGTGTGGAAATAGGGTGAGATACATTATGGCTATTGCCTAGTCATAGTTTAGTAGATACTGTTTGGTTTCTATTTTGGGTGCAAAATTGTGCCAGCAACAGCTTAACCACTTAACCAAAGACTAAACACGACATATCTTGTTTCAATGTCTATGGCAAATGCATGTTAAGCAAATCAAACCGTCTTCAATGGGGTAAGAGTAAAACATATAAATGTGAAATGGCTGATGTATAAAAAGATTCTTTTTTCATCTGTATGAACAGGTCCCCAGTGTGAGGTGGACATCAATGAGTGTTTTAGAGAGCCCTGTTTACACGGAGCAACATGTGTGGATCAGGTCGGGAATTTCAGCTGTAACTGTTTGCCTGGCTACAGGGGACCTCTCTGTGAAGTAAACATTGATGACTGCCAAGACAGGTATGACCCTGGCTATGTCAGATTGTCTTTGTGTATCTTTATCAGGAATTTCAAGCCTTCCCACCTACTTATAGATTTTTTCTTCTTTTTTTGACTGTGATCACTGTTACGTAAGACACTATTTTAAAGGGGAAATCCATCCTGACATCAAGTTGGTTTTAACCCATTGCCTCCAAGATCCTGAAAATCCCATTGAGTTAACACAGGACACAACCGGTTCCTGTAGCCAACGGGTTAATAAAGCAGAAAAATGAGAGAAACTTTAATGAAAGTTTAGTGAAATTCGACCAAAGAATAACAGAGTTATGAATTTTCAAAGTTGTAATTTTGTGACATCACCAGTTGTTCACTTGTCTTTTCGTCCAGTCCTTGTGCTAATGGTACATGTATCGATGGAGTAAATTCCTTTACCTGCTTGTGTGAGGAAGGCTACAGAGGTACCCTGTGCAACATCCCCATTGACTACTGCAGTGGAACGCCATGTAGGAATAATGGAATATGCACCAACAGGCCAACAGGCTACAGGTATGATAAATACAACAAAAAAGTATCTCACCCCATTTTCAAAATACCATTTTTTTTTACAAAATTAGTTTGAGCAAGATAATTTGGCAGGAGTGTTTCTACACTCATTGATTAACTTCTCTGCTAAAATGAGATTGATTCATCACGTCAGGCATAAGTGAGCATGCATTAAAGGCAAAATTGTCACTTTTCAGAAGTCACAGGAGTCGCTTCTTATGCCAAAATGACAGTAAATAACAATAGCAATAGTAATCAATATGTATCTATACTCTGTACACTGAGTGGTCCAGTTATAATCATTATCGCCATCTGCCAATATTGGTATTTACATTCATTTATTTCCATTATGATACCCCGAATAGTTTCTTGGTCATCGTAACTGACGTCACGGTAACCCATACCACACATTCCATTCTGTAGATATACATGTTTGGCTGGCTATGCGGGTGATGACTGTGAGATCGACATCTACGAGTGCTTAAGTTTGTCCTCTGAGGATCAAATTGATCCACATCTTTGTATTTGTTCTCATTAATTTCCTTTATGGTACCCAAAATATTTTCTTGGTCATCATTACTGATGTCATGTTAATCCATGCCACACATTCCATTCTGTAGATGTACCTGTCTGTCTGGCTATACCGGTGACGACTGCGAGATCAACGTCGACGAGTGCCTGAGTTTCCCTTGCTTCTAGGGCTCCTGTGTGGATCAGGTTGATGGGTACAGCTGCATCTGTCGAGACGGTTTCACCGGAACTCACTGCGAGATCGACCTCGATGAATGTGCGGGTCGTCCATGCGATAACGGGGCCACCTGCATTGATCAACCGGGGTGGTATGCGTGCCAGTGTGTGCCGGGATTCGAAGGCCAGAATTGTGAGGTAAGTACGTGATGGTGTCCTAAATGTGTAAGCTGCATTTAAAAAATTGTCCCACTTTGATATCTGACCTACATTATTGAAAGGACAAATAAACATCATAGAACACAAAACCTAAGAAAGTCAATAGTAAAATATGTAATGATGAATTTTGGCACATGCATTAATGTCCTGTGGACAAAAATTCTATTCCACATCAGTCGATGGGTGAAAACTGAAATGGTGACTTATTAATTATCACTGTATTAAAAGCACTTAATAATTATTTTGAACTGCAAGTTTTTCAGAGGTCTATTCTTGGACCTTATCAAAGACAATGGTAGAACAAAAGATCAAAAGAAATGTTGAATACTGAACCATTGACTGACTGATTGATTTATTTTTGACGTATAGTGTATCAAAACCAATTGTATGAAACGACAGAATCCCATTTCAGTTCATATTCTTCTGTTTTCAATTTCATACATATAATATTGACAACTTCTTTCAATGTCATGAATATTTAATTTATAGAACATATAATTCACTTGCGCTCCCAACAACAGGTCAACGTAGACGACTGCCTTGGGAATGAATGCCAGAACAATGGCAGCTGCGTGGATGGCCTCAACGGCTACCACTGCGCATGCCCTCCAGGCTTTAATGGAACTCTGTGTCAGCTGGAGGCCACCCCAGCCTGCTCCTCCAGCCCATGCCTGAATGGTGGCCAGTGCGTGGAGGACCAGTCTAGTCAGGAGGGGTACACCTGTCAGTGTCTGGTGGGGTTCGCTGGGGGCAGGTGTCAGCAGGACGTGGACGACTGCGGGGCCAGCGATTGTCAGAATGGGGCAACTTGTGTCGATCAGGTGAGGTCTGCAGGGTTGGAAGTGAAATTTATTTATTCTGTTTATTTATATCTTGGTAATTGATCATTTGTGACCTGTCACCATGATACAATGATAAAGCCACACATCTTATTAAACATAAACATTGAAAAAAGAATACTTTTGGGTGAAAAATACAAATATTCAAACTTTTGCAGCCAGTGAAAGGTCATAAAACTTTTAATTTATCAGGACACTTCACTTTCATACTTTATATTATAATTATGATATTTAGCACTTTCCTTACCTTTGGGTTGTGCTACTTTATTAGGGTATCATGGTGATTTGTCACATTTATGATTCATTTATTTATCTATTTTTCGTTTAATTTTGATTTTCTTTTTATTTATTATTATTTATTAGTTTTTTTTTTTTTTTGGGTAGGGGTAGTATTTTTAGAGTAAGTTCAATTGTAACTTTTCATGTAAGATAGCCCAGACTTGAACCCCCCCCCAAAAAAATGGTAATTACAAATAAAAATGCATATTCTTGTTAACTGTGAGATATATTGCTTAATCTGCATAATCTTCAAACCCGATAACAGCTCAAGTCTTTCCTTCTTGTCAAACCTTGGGACAGAAAACATAGTTTTTATGATAAATTTAAAAAGACTGTTGTGCAATTTCAAGTTGAATAATATGAGAGGCATTGATTCAAATAGATGTAAATTTTCAATTTACAAACAAACACAACTGGAAGGAGGATACAAGCATAAAGCTCATGACGGGCTAATAAAAGAATATAGTCACCCAGTTTTTATATGTGTTTGTTTGTTATAGATCAACAGCTACTCCTGCTCGTGTTCGGTTGGTTTCGTTGGACGCTTCTGCGAAGTAGACATTGATGAGTGCTCCTCACAGCCTTGCATGAATAATGGCTCTTGCATGGATCAGGTCGCTGGATACACTTGTCAGTGTGTTGAAGGTATGTAATGCAGTAATTACACAGCCACCAAAGAAATGTTGAAAATTTGAGACAATTTAAGGGTATGGTACACATTGGTATAAAAGTGATTGAGCCTCCTGTTTTCAGTACTCCTCATTTATTTATAATGACAAATCAATAATGAACTGAAACTAAGGAGGCGTCATGGCTAAGTGGATGAGACTTTGGCTTCCCGATCTAATGGTACGTGGCTCGAGTCCACGCCATGGCAGTTGTGTCCACACACTTCATTGAAAGAGAAAGGTGAAAACCCGGTGTTGTGGTCACATATCTACATGCATCTCGGTTCATGGGGCTGGATGCCTTTGGGTAATAGTGATTAAGTTCGCCTTTCTAGTCCATGTCATCTGTAATGATGGTAAAATCAATAATAAATAATAGTAATAAATATTTTTGCAAATAAATAATTGTGGTTAGAAGTATATATCCACATTCATTGATATTTTTGTGTAATGATAAAGGACAAGCCTAAGAGAGTTTAACCATAATTTTAAGAAATTAATGAAATCAAATATAAAGGATACAAAAATTTTAGGACAGTCAATCAAATCACATAAAAATTATGGAATGTAAAAGTTTAGCAAAATATTGTGAAACTGATATGAGGCACAATTCATATTAGTGTATATTGGCAATGCAATGCTATTACAGACTCCCAAATGTCCTTTGATTTGTAAACAATTCTTTACATATTTCACCCATTTTGATATACAGAATTTAAAGAGGAACATTTTCTTTATAATCTATCGTCACATTTATTTGAGGAATGGTAAATTTGTTCTTTATCATTTCTTCAGGAAGCAAATTATTTTATAAATTGTCAAGAAAATTTGTTGCAAATGATTGAGTACCAAAGAGTTGTGAGTCTGTGACATCATTGCATTGCCTATTTACACACATGATTTAAAGCCAGTATCAATATCTACTCGAAAATTTGGTAAAATTAAAAATCCCATAAATTTCCAGTTTTTATCCAACAATGATAAAAGCTCTCACCATTTACTCTTTAAAATCAGAAATCATTTACTAAAATTAATCATAGAATATCCTTGAAATTAAACACATTTTTGTATTTTTTTAACAGGTTTTACTGGTGATTTGTGTGAAACTGACATCGAGGAATGTGCTTCCAACCCGTGTCAGAATCTAGGGAGCTGTCAAGACCAAGTGAATGGCTATGTCTGTCATTGTGCTCCTGGTTTCAGGTAAGAACTGCACCTGCAATGCACTAGTAAACTGTCTGAAATTAGCAACATACATTGATGTCATTATGTTGCAACTATTATCAAAGGGGAAGCCTACTTGAATTTCAAGGTTCTGTTTTAACCGCTTTGTTAACTGGGGGAGGTGGGGCAAAATTGACCGCCCCTCCCCCCCCCCCGCCCCGACAAAATGTTTGCCCCACCATAGGGACCATTTCACAAACTTTTTCGACCGCATCACTCACAGAGTTTTTACTTTCAAGTCTTGTGCATCTTTTGAGACCATTTTTGTGCAAATCGGACATACATTGAACAACTTTTTGTACATGCATGTCAGCCCCAAAACTGCTCAAAAACGTGATGTTGTGTACAAAATTAATGCAAATTGAGTTTTTCATTTAATTCATATAAATATGGATATTTTCGCTTTCATGAGCCCTGTTTTTATAAAGATAGATGTTGCCATTTAACATAGCTTGGCAAAATCGGTGATATGGCAAGGGGATGAAAAGTTTTTCAACTGGTTCACGTGGCTTCGTTGGTGCCTATATATCAGGCTTCAACTGTCAAAACTCTGTATAATTGATGTTTTCTCTATGGGCACCACAGAGAGTTTGCGAGACCTCAGGTGGGCGTCGTGCCCCCTGGGGCTCTTGCTGTAGCAAGACTAAGGGATCCTTAGCGATGTGCGTCTGTCTGTAACGCTTATGAGCCTCGAATAACTGCGACCATTTGCCCATTTGTAACCAAAGTTGGATGATAAGTGCCTTACAGGGACCTCAATGTTACTTGGGGTTCCAATGTCACATTTGTAGGTCAAAGGTCAATTGAGGTCATATAAAATAAACTTGCAAGTTTCTACCTGAGGGCGAGACACATTATGGCTATATTGCCTTGTCTGTTGAACTACTCTGTATCTTCATCTTCTCTCAAAATTTTTAGTGGAAATGATTGTGAACTAGAGACCAGAGAATGTGATAGCAACCCTTGTCAGAATGGAGCCACTTGTACTGATGGATTCCAACAATATGTCTGTGACTGTGCACCAGGCTACACGGGGCTACAGTGTGAAACAGGTATGGTAGTCAGCAAAATCAGTTTTGCGAACTTCTATCAATTTGGAGTATGGGGAATTGCACAAAAATTCCCCTCGTTTTTTTTTTTGGGGGGGGGGTAGTGGCAGGAGGTGTTGTATCTTATGTGAAATTCCTTTTGGTTTACTAATAACGTGAGCTTTATTCACCCCCTGAATGTGCTTGTATGTTTATAATATTATTTTTAAAGGTGTGAACTATTTAACGTTGCCCCACGCCAAAAAGTAATGGACCCACATATACATAGTATTTAGTCAGCATGTTGATGATTTCTGTAGAGGTTTTGTTAAAAATGACATGTTCTCTCTAGAGTGAAATTTTCAGAACACCATCTGTTCATAGTTGGTTTGAAAACAGTTAATATTAACCTGTTGGAGATGATTTGATTTTGGTACAACACACATTTTCTTTAGAGCCCAACCCAAGATTCTCGGGAGAGTACTTAGTCCCCAATGAATTAAAAAACATTGTGGGTTCCCGGGTCCCCACCACAAAATCTGTCAGGTGCTCAAAGATAAAAATTTCCTGAAGTCCCAGCCCCAGCCATCATATCAGGCGTGCCAAAAATATTTCAGGGAAAGTGATTGATGACTTTTGCAAGTGAGCACAGCAAACCAGCAGTCCACTCCCCTAAAAATGGAAAAGATTAATGTCCATAAAAGGTAAAGAATGACATTGTTTTTTTTTCATTTTATAATTTTCCTCTCCTTTGGGATTGATTGTCACTTATATCAGTGTATTAAATCAATATAATTGAGTTAAACGTTAATTTTAACAGTAAATGCTAGTGCAGTAGAATACAACAACCTGTGAGCTAGATTTTGTTTTAAATCCCATCTTAGCCACATCCAGCTACAAGCTAAATTACTGCTTTCTCCCATGCAGCTTTGCCGAGTGACTTTGACCTGATGTTCGACAGCCAATCACAAGTCATCCAGCCGGCGGAGGTCGTGACCTATGATGTCACGGAGATCACCTTGTCGACATGGATACACAGTGTCCAAGCTCCTTCAGACTTCCGTCTCTTTGGGTACTTTGTTGGTGACAGTGAATACTCCCTGCTCAATCCATGCCAGCTACGACTCAAGGCAAACAGGTAGGGTTTACCTTATATGTGACCTGTTACCACAAAACACACCATAAGTTGGAAAAACAAGATGTCTTATTTTTCTTACAGTCTTAAAGTAGAGACTGTAAACTTTAAAATGGTGCATAATTTGTCTAGGTGGATGAAGCAAACCCATTAAAAACCCCAATTACAAGTCTGGACTGTCACCTATGTTGTCATCATGAAAGCAAAGAAAAATGACTGCAAAGATAGTGCTCATTAATTTGAAATGGGAGGTCTTGGTCACTGTATTGCAGAAAACTCTATAAACCTATAGTCACTCTACAAAAGAGAGCTATGGACTGGATAATCCTTTTTGGCTGTTACAGTCACTGTCAATGAATAGTTCACAAACGTAGCTTTGTGGTGATACCAAAATTATTACAGGGGGACATGAAGATGTTGGATAACATGCAATTATAATTAGGGTTATATTATGGTGGTAATTTATATTAATCTTGCGTTGTGAAGATCACACTTGGCAAAATTTGTAGTTCCTGCAAAAACATGGTCAAAGTTAATTAAAAAAAAATAAGACTTCTGAATCACTTCTGGCTCTCAAATTTGGACAGATAAAAGATAAGTTTCTGTCCTTTTATACAGAAAATATCAGAATCCCAGAATCAACTTTTCCAACACAACTCAACTGTGTATGTCTTAGTGCGATTATGCTTTAATCATCATGTGCTGAGAATACATGTATGAAATTATTTATTTCATATCTTTCAGTACAATATATGATATCAGTATCTCTGTGTGCGACAACACCTGGCATCACATATCTCTCATATGGTCCGTAAGTCAAAGCAGGTATTGGTCACTCACCATCGACAACTCCCAGACCATTGGTCATAACATAACAACAAGTAACTTTGGACAATCTGGCCGGTTTGAGTTGGGGTCCAGTAACATGCAACCTGGAGGTAAGATGTACAAGGTGTGACAAAAAAGAAACAAGACTGTGAGAGCCATGCCCATAAAGCAATGTCAATCAACCCACTGCCCATATCACTTTGTTACCCAACATATCATCAACATTCTGCCATGATAGCATTCACCTATGTCAGCCTATGTCCCTTCCTTATGGGTTGTTGAGTGGCACACCCCTACTTTGCCCCGTCACGATACTAGAAGTGACACAAACATGGAGCGTGGAATCAATCTGGAGGCTTGATCTTTTCCAGGAGTTTTACGGAGAAGATACCACCCGCGACATTGCATTATCTCCATAAGTCTACAGGAGAAGCTTGAGACACTCGGTAGGGCTCCCTCTCAACTGGACCAGGAATTTCGTATTGATTCCCCGCTCCATGTTTGTGCAACATCTAGTATCGTGACAATGTGTATTTGGGGCCGCACAGATTGAGATAGGTGAACAGGGCAGAATGTTGATGAGATGTTGCTCAACACAGTGATATGGACATGGCTGTCACAGTTTCGTTTCTTTTTCGTCACACCTCAAATAACCTAGCATCATTTTTGTGCCCAAGAAATGTTTTACATTAAACATTAACCTGTAAGTTCATTGCAGCTGGGGTACTGAAACCTCATATCTGATTGAATTTTTGGTCAAAAAGAGCTTTTAATGTGATCTTGTACCATGAATGTTAGCATTTTTTTTCTGTCCAAGTCTCAGATATCAGTTTTAAAAGCTAGAGCCATGATTGCCAGTCAGAAAGAAGTTGTCTCATTTACTATTTAATTTCATTTGTTTTGGAGTTGTGGTGTTTTTTATTTATTTATTTTTTTTTGGAGGGGAGGCTCATGCCAACACAAATATGAATTTTAAATAGAGTGCTCTTTACTAAAGTTTTAGGAATAGAACATGAAGAGTTTTACTCTATTTTTTATTGATGTGATTGTAGATTATTTGTAGTCATGATGTTCATCAATATGTGGATTCACACGGGCATTGATAAAAGGTGTCCGATAGTGCTCAGACCCAACAAGTGAACCTGTCACACCAGGGGCGTCGATCCGTGTTTCGGATTGGGGGGGCAAAAGTGAAAAAAATGTCAAAAATTTTCGGCGCGCTCAGCGCGCCAAATTGCAGTATATAATTTTGCGCGCAAAGCACGCCGAAAATTTGACAATTTTGTATATTTGGTGGTATTTTTATGCTAAGTTTAATGATGTTATAGTTCTTTTTAATGCTTTTTGAACATATCCTTTTATTTCATATTACAAATTTTTCAGGTTGTCAAAATTATTGGGGGGGGGGGGGGGGTCAAATCGATATGTTTGCCCCCCAATATTTTCATGGGGGGGGGGTCGAGTCCCCCCCCAGGATCGACACCTCTGTGTCACACACAAGATAGTGATTTAGTCAACTTTTGTAGTTCCTCTCATCATTAATGATGACAAATCAATTAATCTAATCATATTGAAAACACAATTTAACATTGTGGAACTTCAGTTTTTAAAAATTGCAAAAGTTAGATGTCTGAGCTATTTTGTAGTACTTAATGGACACATGAACATGATTCTAGAATATAATAGTATGAGAAGTTATGTTGCCACTGGCAAGGTATGCATGGATAAACGTAACATGTGAATTCCTCCGGTGGAGTATAAAGTTGTCTAGTTCAATAATACACAGTAGTCTATGGGAGGAAACGGATAAGGTTTAACTGGGTACTCAGAACTTTTTTTTTCTTTTGAAACACTAAATGATCATTTTGAAGTACAATTATGTTCAGTGTTTCATTTTGAGACCATATCAAAGACACTTACAGCATGGAGTGCATAGAGATTCACATGAATATTATGTGCTATAGTTTTTGTTATTATTATGGAAAATTATGTAGCTGAGATTTTCAAACTGTGGTCATTTTTAAATTTGTCTGTAAAATGAACTTTGATTCTATTTCTGATGTCTCAATTTTTTTATTCCTGACTGGACAGACTATGTCCTCATCAGTTCCTACAACCTGTGGGGCTCCATTCTCCCACCTGACACACTACAAATGTTATCGTCAACCTGTGCCACGCCCCTTTTTGGGAACATTGCGTCGTGGACCGACATAGTGTCAGATGCCAATGTTCCCAGTCGTCAGATCAATTCACCATCTCTTTGTGATGGTAAGTGTTGTTGTATCCAAGGCTTCAAGTTTCGAGACTGAGGCTGCCCCAAAACACCACTTCCCATAGGGTTTGTACAGGTGCCTCAGACCTAGACCAAGGCCACTATACATTGGCCTGGAGGCCTGTTTCTAATAAGTTTTATTATTCAACTGAATAACACTTAAAGTGATAGGCTAACATTGTGGAGTTTCAATTTTAAAAAATTTTCAAATTTTGATATCTGAACTACATAGTAGTGTTCATATGGACAAATAAACACCCTAGAATAAAAAAGTTTGGAAAGTTACTCTGCCAATGGCAAGTTATGCATGAATAAACAATTAAATCTCGGGGTGAGTTTAAATAGCCTAGGTGTACACACAGTAATTCTATGGGAGAAAGTGGGCAGGTGAATCTGATCAACTTACGATTTTCACTTTTTTAAAGCACTGAATAATCATTTTGAAAAACAATTTTTTCAGGGCGTCATTTTTAGACCTTATCAAAGACAATAATAGCATGGGGAATCATGTAGCTCAGATTTTTTAACTGTGGTAAATGTTAGCCAATGCCTTTAACAGTCTGAAGTAAAGTTGTGAAATACAAGGCAAGCCCTTATTTGAATTCAGTTTTCATTTGATAATTCTGTCTGCACTGCATAATTTGTGGTGATTGAAGTTTCATAAATTTCAAGACCAAATAAACTTGGCGAAAATATTGACTTTCTAATATTTCTGTGTAAAGTGAATGAAAACACAAGAGATGTAGAGTTTGTTAAAAGTTTTAAGACATTTTTAAGGATTTTTTTCTTAAGACCATGTCTAAACCAATATATTTCTGAATTGTCCCTTGGCACTGGCCTTTAAATGGTCAGCCTTTCTTAATATAATGAAGGGATTTTGTGAAGCCATGCACCTTTGGGAGATCAAATTTAATCTGTTGAAGACTAGACACAAGATATCTCGTCACAAGGTCCATGGGAAATGCATGTTAAAGCAAAATCAAACCATCTTCAACAGGTTTATGATATGCCATGTCCACATGTTGTTTTGTCATTAGATGTTGATGAATGTCTGTCCAACCCGTGTCAGCGTGGTACATGCCAGAATAGGCTCCACTCCTACCACTGTGAGTGCCCCCCTGGCTACCAAGGTGTCCAGTGTGAACAGGCCCAGGATCTCTGCAGTGCCAATCAGTGTCAGAACGGAGGATCATGCCTCAGTGTGAATGGGTCCATCAGTTGCCAGTGCCCTGACGGATTTTCGGGAGAGTACTGTCAGACTGAGAGAGGTGAGTTGGACTGTTATCTCCTTCAGTTTGCGTTAAGTTGATACGTAAAATTGAATTGGTGAATTCAAAAGGGGCCCCAAGTCCTAAAAGTATGTTTTTGCAGAAAATCAACTTCATTGCATATCTTAAAGGGAGGCTATGCCAAATTATTCACACTTTATCTAGATATAATGCCAGTTCATAGCTATGCTATTGTGTGAAGCACTTAATTTTTTTAATTTCATAGAGTTGGCGAATGTTAGTCTCCGGACTTGGGCCTATCTTGAATTAAACAATATAAACACCCTAAAGAGAATGGACATACACATATTTCTCATCTGAGGATGTCTTTATTTCTTATTCTGTCATATTTTTATCACTTCTTAAGATCAGGTTACATCCAAAATATTGTTCTAATATAGGAACTATCAGTAGAATGAGTTTTTCATTCTGAAAGGGGACAGGCTAATTCCATGCAACAGAGGCCCAAGTCCTCTACTTTGCACTCAATGCATTTTAAATGCCACCTATGGTAATGCTAAATCCGTGCAAGAGAGGCCCAAGTCTTGGAGTTGGGCCCTTCTTGCACTCTACATATTTAAGTGCTATGAAATGGAAATAAATTATAGTAAACTTGGACCATTTTGTGCAAAATCAGATAGCTTATCTCTTACAGGTCATTAAACATACAAAATCTCAATTTTGAAAAAAATTGTGGACTTGGCCCTTTGTGAATTCACCTATTCAATTGATAACCTATGGCTTCTTGTAAAAGACACTATTTAACATTGTGAAAGCCCCATTATAATTTGTCAAACTTTGATATCTGCCCTCTGTGATAGTATTTGAATGGACAAGTAAACAGCCTAGAACACAAAACTTTAGACAATTATGCTGTTACTAGCAAAATATGTATACAGCTAAATACTCTATCGGCAAATGAATTAATGTTCTGTGGACAAAAATTCTATACCATTAATAATTGAAAAAATAAATGCAATAAACAAAAATGAATGAATAGATTAATACAAAAAGAAATGAATCAAAATAATAATCTATAAATAATGTATAAATAATAAATAATGAATATATCCATGCATCTGCAGACATACATGCATACATACATAATAGAACAATAAATTAATTACAACAATAAATTAGTGTTGTATCAGTAAAGTTATTTTGCCATCCGGAGACCGGATTTCAATATCTGGGCGGTTTTGAATGAAAATAGCGAATTGCCTGTTATAATATTTGTATTTGCTGTTGATGTTCAGATAATGCCCATTGACAAATGAAGAGTTACAATCCTGTGAGCATGTACTTGCCAGACTACCTAATTAGTGTTCACAAGGTGGATTAAAAAATGTAATGTTCCTTCCTCTCTAAATTTATAAGACTCACGATTAAACCTTTCGCCCCCCCCCCCCCCACTAACCTACTGCATTCTTCGCATTCCAGTCACTGGATAGAGGTCATACTTTCTCCCCCATATGTCCTAATGACCTTCCCATACCTGCCAAGCAGTACAGATTTTTCTGGGCAGTTGTGTTCTTATTACAGTTATTAGGCGGTACGGTAAACAATAAAAAGATTACATAATAAAAGAAATGAGATTAGAGTGCAAATAAGAAAAATATTTGAAACAGCTGAACCAAATAATTTCTTATGAGAAAAAGCATGAATAAAACAAACCTTTTGTTCCGTCACTCACCAGTGAATGAAAACACGTCATTTCTATTACAATTAATTGGCATTGTATTAAACTCACTATAGTAACCAAGGCATTTGGTTCAGTAGTTTAATTTATTTTGGACATTCATGTTCTATTCTTAATGTAATCTATGTTTTTGTTGTTGAACGCACCGCCTGGAAACCTTAATAAGAACAGAACTGCCATGGAAAAATCCGTACTGGTTGGCAGGTATGCCTTCCATGATACCAACTTCACTTGGTAGCTGAGTGAGATGATTTTATGAACTTTGTACACACACTCTGAATAACCAGGCGCAGTGCAGCGCTACAATTATCGCAGGTTTTATCATTGACGAACGCACTTCATTTGCATAAAATCAACAAGTGTGTACGGACCAATGCGAAAAAAAGGTAAACAAATTTCGAAGCTAAAATCTTCTTCCAAACACAAACTACTGATTCCAAATGTAAAGAAAGTTGGAGTATGATAGATTTCTGATAAAAAATTTGCATGAACAGACTATTGGAGGATTTTAAAATGTGAAATTTTACGAAAGAAATTTACCTTCAAAACGGAAAAGTAGCGCAAGAAACTATCGTAAAATTCATCCATTTAATCTGCCGTTGTAGAAATGCGAATACCATGAACAGAAAGGAAATTTATCGTACCTACGTTGGCTGAAATGTCATTTTACAGCATTATCATCCGCTCCCATGTCAAACAATTTCGTACCTCAATGTCCCTATGTCCTTGATAAAAATTAACACTACGCGAAATGGCTTCAGTCCCACTCATTGCTTTTCGTGTATTTCCTCCCGGCTCGCCGCGGTGTGTATATCTATGGAGGCCTGTGTGTGTGCGGTGCAGGGTGTTGTTTGCGGTGAATGTTGTGTGCCTGTATACCATGTGCAGAACTCGACTCAAGTCAGTGCGTGCACAAGCAAGAAAACAATCTGCGCATGCGTGCAGCCTGAATAACGGAGTTCGCTGGCCAAAATTTTCTATATCAAGTCGCATAGAGATACACGATTTCTCAAAATCTACTGGCTTGACCCAGCTAAAACTTTCCCTATCCTATAGATGAATGGAACCTTCCTCAATATGGTAATGAAGTCAGTGTGTGGCCTCGTGGCCGTCCGTCACTGTGTCAAACAAAAACAGACAGCTTGTTTTTGAGAGTTGTATTTAAAAACATGTTTATATCTCAAGTTCTAATTCATTTTGTATGATATCAAGTTCATGGAAAACTTTAGATAGCCTGGAAGGTTTCACTTCATAACTCGCTGGCAAAACGACGCAATGCGAAGGTAAAAGATTTTGACCTTTCTGACCTCGGTTGCGGACCTCCGTAGAAGTTCGTGGAAATTCAAAATAAACAGGACGAATACATGATATGCAAATTGGAGTGCCTACGCTGGCGCCTTGAAAGCCCCTTGTCAAACTTGATAGCTGACCTGTATGATAGTATTTGAATGGACAAATAAACAGCCTAGAATACAAAACTTTAGACAGTCATGCTGTATGCTGCTACTAGCAAAATATGTGTACAGCGAAATGCTGTATCGGCAAATGAATTAATGTCTTGTGGACAAGAATTCTATAACATACATGAATAAATAGATGCAATAGATGAAAATAAATGAATAGATTAATAGAATAATAAATGAATCAAAACAATAATCAATCAATATTATATAATAAATAACAGGCGCGCCGGAACACTTTTAGTTTTGGAGGGGCAAAATCTCGATGGGGGCACATTTATGTGACAGTATGAATTCCTTGGTGCGGACAGCGAAGCAAACGAGCGAGGCCATTTTTCAGTTAACGGGGGTCAGAGGGCACTTATTTTTCAGTTATGAAATTGATGCCTTGAGCACTGCCTACTGAGCGGATTTTGGCGCAATAGAAATCATATATATGTAGGCTATGTAGGCAGAAATTTAGGGGGTCTACTAGGAGCTTGACGGAAACATACGAGTGAACATAGCGACCGAAGGGGAGAGGTGTGGGAGGGGATACCCCTCTCACGGTAGGAACTTTTTGAAAATACGCATAGAAAAGACGCGATTCTAGGCATGGTAAATACATATTTTAAAGGTATACCTCTGAAAATTATTACTCGATATCGTTGTAGTCAGTATTTTTTTTCAAGAAGATGCAGAGGAAGTATGTGAAAAACTCTTATTGGGTAGTCATACTTCCGGGTAAACGAAGAGACCTGGGGTGTGTTGAAGGGATACCCCTCCCACGATTGGAACTTTTTAAAATTCGCATAGAAAAGACGTGATTCTAGGCATTGCATGTAAATACATATTTTAGAGTATATTTTACAAAGATAATTGGGGATTGTGTAGTCAGGTTTCAAAAAGACGTACAGGAAGTGTGTGACAAACTGTAATTTAGTAGTCATATTATGTGAGGTGGTATCGATCCCAAAGGAACTTTTTGAAAAATACGCATATACAAGACATTTTTATTCTAGGCATGGTGAATACATATTTTCACTGGATTGGTAGACATTCGAGAGAGCGAATCGAACCGAGCGGGGAGGGTGTGGGAGGGCTATACCCCTCCCACGGCAGGAAATTTGTCAAAATATACATAGAAAGAACGTGATTCTAGCATGGTTAACACATATTCTAAAGGTATATTTATAAATAGGGACTTTCCATATAGAGTGTAGCAGTCTGTGTTTATAGAGCATTTAAAAACAAATTTCAAGGAATAAACAATATAACTTCTGAAACTATTCATTTTACAAAGTACGAGCAAAGCGAGCGACGCGATTTACATTGTATACAGATTTTCACGTCTGATCTATTAATTTTGTATTCGCTATATCTAAATAACAAAAATTCACATCCTTTCAGAAACATAATTATGAAACATAACATGAAAATATTCTTTATACATGTATTGGTAGAAACTTAGAAGAAAGGGAAAAATGGAAAGGTTTACTAACGGTATGCTTCACCGCGGCACACTCGTCGAAGAACGAGAGGGCACCACTAAATTTACTTAGAAGGGTAAGTGCCCCGTTAGGGGTGAAAATTTTGCATTTTTCAGCTTTGTGAAATTGACTAATTTTTATTATCAAGAGATTGCCTTTATTGCTTATTTGGACTTTAATACTTGTAATTGATTAATTATTTTTTACCTTTCAGGGTACACATGGGGGGGGGGCAAAAACTTGTTTGCCCCCACCCCCCAAAAATATTTTTGGGGGGGGGCAAGTGCCCCCTCTACAATACCCCCCGCCCCGCTTCCGGCACCTTGTATACACTAAATTTACTTAGAAGTGTAAGTGCCCCGTCAGGGGCAGAAATTTTGCATTTTCAGTTGTTTTTTCAGTTTATGAAATTGACAAGTTTTATACAAGAAAATGCCTTTATTGCTCATTTTGGTCTTTAATACTGTCATTGATAATTATTTTTACCTTTCAGGGGGCACATTGGGGGGGGCAAAAACTCGTTTTGCCCCCCCCCCAAAATTTATTTGGGGGCAACTGCCCCTCTGCACCCCCGCTTCCGGCGCCCTTGATCAAATAATGATAATAATAATGATATTCCGTTCTTGTATAGTGCATCACACATAGCTTATTGCACAGTCCCAATGTGCTGGTCATGTCAGGTAATTTAAGCTAATTGAATATAATGAATATAATTTATAATGAATAAATACATACATATACAGACATACATTATACATACATAAAGCAATAAAACAATAAAACAATAAATTACAAAAAAAATCAGTCCTTAATTCTTTCATTCTTCCAATTTTATTATTACTTCCAGTGGATGGAAATGGGCTGGCTGGTCTCTGTGAGTGAGTGCACTGCACCTGCGATGGAGGGATTAGGAACAGAAGTCCGTCTCTGCACCAACCCCGCCCCGCAGGGGGTGGGGTCGACTGTAGCGGGGAGCCAGAAGAGGAGGGGTCATGCAACGTTTCCCCCTGCCAGTAGGCATGTATATACTGTATTGTTGTCAGATACTCCACCTCATTGTGCCCGGGGATTGGGGAAAGGGGTGGATGGGGGGGGGAGGGGCGTTACTGTAAAAGTAAAATATTATGTGTAGCTAGAAGTTGTTTGAAGTTCTAATTACAATAAAGCAGTACTTTTAGTTGTGGTAGCAGCTGGAGATAATTGTAATAGCAGCTGCAGCAGTAGTAGAGGTAGTTGGATGGATAGTAGAAGTAGTAGTAGTAGTAGTATTGGTGGTGGTGGTGGTGGCAGTAGTTGTAAGTAAAAGAGAGCAGTTATGCAGTACAGGTAGAGCAAAAATAAAGAAAGGTCATTGTAGCTGACGTCAGAAGCACAAATAACAAGAATTGGTTTTCACCTCTTTGAGTAATCCCTTTCCTTCACTTAATAATAATAACAAAAATGTCCGCCGTGGACTATTCAACATAACAATGTCAGAATTGTGAGCTTTGGTATTTGTTCCTGTGTCATGGTGTCAATGCCGGTAACCAGTGATGGCCTGGTGGTATTGTCGCAGCCCGGATAGCTGTAGATGGCGGGTTCGAAACCCAGTTCCTTTTTTCTGACACGTTTGTTAAAAAATATATAGATCAGGAGTTGTGATCTAAAATACAGAGAGAGACGAATGAAAAATCTATTACATCGCAAGAATTAGTTTTCCCACCAAACTAACTTATGAGTAGAGAGATAAAAACACATTAACACCTTTGATGTCCTTCTTTCCCACAGGTTGCATCAGACTTCGACGCCCCCTGCGAGGTTTCCTAAATTGTCAGGAGTCACCCACCGAGACGGTGTGCACCATCAGCTGCAGGAGTGGTTACGGGTTCGCCGAATCTATTGAGGACTCATACACATGTGGAGAGTCTTCCAACTTTAGGTGGAGCCACCAAACCAACACTAACCCGCGGGGACTGCTACCGTCATGCACAGGTACCGTTGTGGGGGGCAAAATTTTCTAGCCATTATTTATTTGTTTATATTTATAGAGCAGAAGGAGAGTCTTCACAACATCTTTCATAAAAGTGGTAGGTGTTTATTGGATACATGGGCTGCAATCCAGGGGGGGGGGGGGTTTTAGGATGTTTGCTCCCCCTCCCTTCTTTTTTTCTGGGAGATTGATCCCCCTCTCAATTTTTTAAGTTGAATAATTATTATTATTTTTTTATAACATTTCTGTTTTGGGTAATTTGTAAATCTATTCAAAAGGTAATTATGTGGTAGAAATAAATTTCTGGGGAATTTAACATTCACACTTTCCACTTATTCCACAATACATATCTTTTGTGACATTTCTTGAAATTACATGAAATCTCCGCTACTGATTGAATATGTTCCTACAAATTTGAGATTTTGTCACACATTTTGTAAAGAAGTGGGAACAAATGCACATATTCTATGTATTTGTGGATAGCCTTGGTTTGGAAATGCATAACTTCACAAAATCATTCCACCTTCAGAAATCTTAACAATATCAAAATAAAAATGACATTGTTAGAAACAGGGAGGTTTGAGGGTTATACTGTTCTGCCCTCCTGTGACAAAAGGGCATAACTGACATTTTGGCGTTTTGGAGATATTGAGCAAAATGTATTTTGTTCAACACATAAAGCCCTATTCAGTGTCATTTTAACAAGCAGATTATGAGACAAAGGGACACTTCTAATTAATAATTTTTTTGTTCTGCATGTTAAACATGATGTACTGAGTCCCCTACACTATATAACTCAATTTTGAAAATGTCAGTTATGCCCTTTTGTCATGGGGGGGGGGGGAGTGTTGTCTACAACTTATTTGCACAACACTTTCCTTCCAACTTTCATATATTGTTTTCAAAGTAATGAAAATGACAGTTATTTACTTTAAAAAAAAAAATTCACCTGCAGTTATTTTTGCAGGCAAAAATTGTGTTGTGTCATCATCGTCCCCCTACCCCCCACTTGTTGGATATTATTTGGCTTGCAGTTTTGCTAGTAAACTTTTTTTTGCAGGCAAAATTTTCATGACAGATTTTACCTCTCCTAAGATATTACCCAGGTGTAAACAAAGTGTGTAAGTGCCAAGAGTAGGTTCAATTCGTTCGAGTTGATAGTCATTTTTCTTCTTTGTTTTCACTCTGTATTTCTGTTATTTTCGCATTTTTGTACGGTTTCCCCAGCGCTGGCACCCAACAAGGGAGCCACAGGTGTCATCAGTATCAGTTACCCCAACGCGGTGTGCCAGTCGGCCAGTGACGTCCAGGCACTGAGGGACGCCGCCTACCAATCCATCATGAATAATTCTAACAGCATCGAATGTCTGGTAGAGAACACGTGCAGAATAGTTGGCATTCAGGTAACAATAATATGGTGCAATATTTGTTTACATCTAATGACAACTACGTGATCATATATTGGTGAAAAGTCTGTCATTGTAAGTGACATGTATGTCATTTGTTGTTAAAATTTATAGCACTTAATCAACTAAATTAAATGTAATTTTATAAATATTGTTATATGTACACCTGCATTATTACTGGAGTAGTAGTAGTAGTAGTAGTAGTAGTAGTAGTAGTAGTAGTAGCAGAAGTTGTAGTAGTAAGTAGTCATAGTAGTCGTAGTAGTAGTAGGTAGTCGTAGTAGTACAGTGGAACCTCATTATTTATAAAGAGATCGGATATAACAAAACCCTCTTATAACAAGGTTATTTTGTAGGTCCCAAATCTTCATGTTTCTTTGTTTTTGGACCCTGATATGAGATATGATATGATATGATATGATATGATATGATATAATATGATATGATATGATATATGATATGTATGTATGATATGATATGATATGATATGATATGATATGATATGATATGATATGATATGATATGATATAGCAAGGTAATTATTGTGGTGGTTTTTAAGTCCTTGTTATAACAAAGTTCCCCTGCAGTAGTAGGAGTAGAAGTAGGAGTAGTAGTACTGATAGTATCAGAAGTAATAGTAGTAGTAGTAGTAGTAGTAGTAGTAGTAGTAGTAGTAGTAGTAGAAGTAGTAGTAGCAGTAGTAGTAACAGAAGTAGTGTGTTAGTAGTGGGATGATGATGAGGTTGATGATGACGATGATGATGATAATGATAACAATGTTGATGATGGTGGTGATGATGATGATGATGATGATAATGATATGTTCTGTTTTGCAGGTGAGGAACTGTGCGTTACAAACTTACCGACGTCGGTCCATGCCGGGCCGTTCATCAGGCGTGATCATCAGTATCACCGTCACCCAGAATGCTACCATAGAAGACTTGAATGAATCTGGTAAATATTCCTGCTGGCTTTAACCAACTTTTGATTTCACATAATTGTCTATGCTAAAACACTGAGGTTCCACTCTCATACTTGTGCTGCTCAGATGAGATTTTTCTACTTGTTCATTTCCCATATCTCAACTCTATGTGTTTAATGCTTTGCCATGTGTATTATGAAACCATAGACCGCTGGATTTGTTTTTAAAGGTGGTGTGGAAAACCAGTGCTCAGGTCATGTGTGTTTACTCTGTGATAACTTTCTACTGGTGCATTTTAAAGGAAAAGTATGCACAGCAAAGTGGTGGAGGGGATTCTTAGCTTTCTCATCTCGAACTTTGTATGGCAAACAAGATTCAATATGACCAGTAATTATCAACAGAATTAACAAGCCACTGGTTGTAAGTTGACTCTTATTAGTTCTGTTTGGTTACTAGCATCATTGTGTATCAGTTCTGCAGCAATCTGTGACAGTTTAAGAGATTTTGGGCCTTTATACCTTAAATATTTATAATAATCAAATAATAATAATAATAATCAAATAAAAATTAAAATTAAATAATTGATAATTTGCAAACCCTAAAATCAACTTATCAACCAAATAAGCTAAAAATGTAAAGATTCACATGTGTACCTTCACCTCTCTCAAAATTCCTATGTCCTGAAAAGTCGAGTTTTGTGAAAACAAGTGCTGTTAAAATTCAAACAGAATGCACTGGGGTAACTTCGCTCACTGAATTTGAATTGTATACAACCATTAAACTCGTTTGAATGCCAGACCTGATTTGTGTATCATCAGTGAAAACTGAATACCTGCTGATCAAAGCTTGCCAGGTCAAAAACTTCGCAGTTGTGTGATTGTCAAGTAATCTTTTGCTGTGGTTGGACTTTACCAAACTCAAAATTAGTGGGTGAAAGCTACATCTAATGTCTGAAACGTAGACTACCATTACCAAATACAACCTGAGCAATGGCCCAAGTTGAAATGAAATCTTTACAATGCATGAATATAAAATTTTAAACACTGCATGTTTATGTTCCCATCTTTTAGTTCTATAAAATCTGAGCAGAAACTGTGTGGTGTGCAGTAAAAAAAGCAGCCATTAATTACAATAATAAATAATAAATATGATATACATAATAAATATAATAATAAACATAAATTTATATAGCACATCTACTCTCTATATATATTCAGCTGCGCTCTTTCTGAATCCTGTTTACTTGATTTTACACAAAAATTCAAAAAATACATGTATATTATATTAATAATAATGGGTATTTATGTTGCACACATATCCACTCAAAAGAGTGCTCAAGGTACTAAGTACAATGTTATTTGTTAAACGATAATTATATAATATGGACTAGCCTTGAGGGGGATACGACATATATTACCCGAACTAGAATAATATTGCCCGAGTCGAAGACGAGGGCAATATGGATTTTAGTGAGGGTAATATATGTCATATCTCCCGAAAGTAAGAGCCAGTCCATATTATTATTATTATCCACATTAGACATCTAGAGCAATTAGGCTACTATACCTCTGCCCGCAAAATGTTCATTTTGGTCGAAAAAAAATATTGCAGTCATTTTGCCCGTCGAGCACATGCACAATTGGTTTGCCATAATTCTGACCTTTGTCCTTACATGTTTGTTGACGTCGCGCATACAGCGCATATGCACCAATGACCCTGCCCCGGCCCGAGATCCGACAAGTTATTTTGCAAACTTTGGGATCTACGTAAAAGAGACATGAAGCAGATCCAAGTTCTGAATGATAGTGAATTATCGTACAGGGAAATTAAACCAGCGGGCAGCATTAAATGCGGTAAAGTATTCACTACTATTCATTGCTAACGGAACGTTAGATCTATCATCTAGGCCAAGCTAGCTTAACCAGCACTGTTCTAACAACTACGAGCGCTATCTTGAGTTGACCACCATCTCTCTCTCGACTCTAGCCTAGTAGTAATGTCAGGGCTAGGCATCCGACCCCGACTGAGAGAGTTCTGCAAGCCTACATTGCAGGGAATCATTGGATTTGATGTTAGGAAAGTTACAGACGGTGTCTAACGTTAACGTTAACTTTTACAATACTGAGTGAAGTTCTGATCTGTGATAAATGTAACTGTGTGCAGATATTCAACAGTTAGCAACATAGTATGGGGCCAGGTTTATTGATACCTTGTAATGAAATGTTTTGTAATAAAAAAAATCGATAATGATTTTACTGATGTTACCTTTAAATCTAACTAGCTGCCCATCACTAAAAATATTAGTCTAGCT
>JZLH01S0575053.1:109999-137507 GCA_001188425.1 Eucidaris tribuloides
ACAATTTCGTAAAGCAAAAATACCTTGATATTATACTGCAACGATATATGATCTTTTCAAGGCAATACGGCAGTTTCTTACTATGAGAGGGGTCTCCTCGCGCTCGCAGCCATTTTTATCATCACGTTCTGCTAACTGGGGTATCCTTTGACGCCCTCCGCCCGTTTTCTTTTAGATATTTGAGAGTCGTCTAATTAGCGAACATTATGAATTGCAAGTCAATGAAATCTAGATTAATTTGTCACTAAAATTAGCAAAAGGTGTTTCTGTTTGAAAGTGAAAATGCAAAATTGTTCTGACCCCATTTAAGTTTATGTTTAGGATTACAGTATTCGATATCAATATCACTTCTTATTTTTGTGCACAGATTGATCTTTTCCATGCACATTATAAAAACGGGGGAAGCACTCGCATATGCAGCCACTTTATCAACACATTCTGCATGCAGCTTGCATTTACGCCCCCTGCAGTACAAATCTAAAAACAAAATGAATATTCGGGCCAAAAAATGTGTTCCCCCCGCCCCCCCCCCCAAAAAAAAAATAAATAAAAAATGAAGAGGTCCCATATACGCCAATGATTTAAACATAGTAAAATATACACAGATAAATAGCATAATGTCTTAAAGGTAAATGACATGATTGGGTAGTCCTCAAATTAAGCTGAAACTATATTCTGGAATCAAGTGAACTACACATGTATATGATAAGGATTCTCTCTGTGAAATCTTTAGTCAAACGTTGACTCATTCTAAAATAAGCTAATGTCAATATATCTCGTGGCAGGCAAACCTGTGCGTGTAGCTCTCTATGGCTTGTAATCTATCGGCATGCATAATAATTACAAGTTCATGCTTGATTCTCCTTAAGTAAACAAATTAGAAACAAATCCTTCCAGCTGGGAGATCAACTCTAGCTGGTATAGTTGGTATAATATTTTCAACTGATTTGGTTCTTGAGGCATTTTCCCAATCATGTCCACTAACCTTTAATCTCTGTGGAGACAAATGATACAATCTACACGGGGAAACTTGAATGGTCGCTTATTTAAAAACGCTTAAATATCCGTTTGAAGAACAAATTTTTAGGACTTTAATCCCAATCTAAAGCCCCAGCCTTAACCCAATATCTAACTCAAATTTATCCCAATTTGAAAAACAGAAACGCATATTACTAGTACCTCTTTTTCACACATGAAAGACAAGAATGAATGTATGTCTGCTGACAGGGAATTTATTGTAAAATAAAAATGATACGATGACTGTGGAATTTAGTTGTAATTAATTTTCATTTCAGAGATGTGTTGTGAAACAATGTAAGATTCATATAAATTTCTAATTTTTCAACGCAAGTAGATCTTCGAATTCCAAGTTTTCATACAGCGATTGTGATTAAATGCTGGAAAGGTCACTTTGCTGCTTTGGAGGGGCCCGCTCTGCTGACGTTAAATACATTTTTCAACAATTCATAGTGAAAAAAGTATGTGTTTCGCGTTTTTTAATTAATGAGCTTTGACTAGTGTAGTTGTGCCTTCGCTCACAAAGCGACAAATCTTTTTTGTGTTGAACTCCTCGGCCCAACAATATGTGTATGATTGATATGTTCATTAATTATTATCTTTCACCCCATGAAAAGTATCATATTCAAAGTGACCTTGTATTTTCACCTATGGGGGGGGCGGCGAAATCTCCGTCGTGGAAAATTTTTGCGGCCCCCACAAAAATTCACGGCCAAATAAGCAGCCGAAAAGTGGCTCAGTTTTTGCAGCCAAATTTGGAAAAAAAAAACGTCATGTAAACAACGAAGTCCGGGAGGAATCCTTCCGGTTCGAAGATGCATGTGCTTGGTCGAGAAAAATTGAAAACCACTATGATCTTACATTGATTAAAAAAAATCTTCTAAAACCCACTCCAGAAGGGAGGAGGTAAGGGGCAAGTATTTTAAAATCCCACCCTTTTCTTCTTGCGACTTTAGATTTTTGAATCGTTTGATCAGAAAATGAGGCCGTTTTTGCCCCCACCCTCCCCCGAAAAAAAAAAATCTGCGTACTACGGCGTTGCTAAAACCTAACATATTCACACATTCAACAATCCCATTTTGCTCTAGAACACTACCAGCTGCATATAAATGCGTTGAATTGATTTCAGAATGAAAAGGGGAAAGGGGTGGGGCATGTCTCTTTCTATGACCACCCTGCAAAGTTTAAAAAAGAAATGTCATTCATCAGATTTGAGGGTGATGACTGTTGCACGGTTGAAATTAAACACAATTATTTTTTTTTTCTTCATATTCCATGAAAGAATTTCAGAAATTCATCAACACGGAAACATGTCCTTATTGTTTCACACCAATTAAATTCATCAAATCCGGGTAGGTAAATAACTTGAGTACGCCTATTGCATGATTTGTGTAAGGTAGACCATGGAAGACGCATGCACGTTGTTCTATACAGCTGAAATAAATAGGCCTTCATCATTACATTTTGAATGATGAATCATAGAAATTTCTGCTTACATATAGCAAAATAAAATCTGACTCAATGTTTACAAATGAACAAATGAACTTATGAATGAAATGAAGACAAATTGGTTTGATTTGTAATTAATCTTAGACTATTTTGGTTTTGATTTGTAATTAATCTCATACAAAATGTGTTTTGATTTGTAACTGGCTTCCTTGCAAAGTAGGACAGGATGTAGTCCGATAAATAAGAGCCTGTAATCTATCTTTTTTTCGACGAATTTTGACATTTGGACTTTAACAGACGCCGAAAAAGTTTGTGAACATGGACAGGGTCATTGTATGGGGAGGACACGCCCCCAGTACTCCCTGTATTTTCATAATACCGTACGCACGTGCATGTGCGCGTGTTTCACCTGGGATCGCGGCGCGGCTTATGTTATGCAACACATCCAAGTACTCGCACGTACGTACGCCGGTAGTATTATTTTCGGACAATGTGGCAGAATGTTTAACATGTTAGAGACAATTATTATTTGTAAGTATTCGGTTTTATGCCTTTGCTGGCTAGGTCTGTTTACTGAGCGAGGCGGAATTTTGCATGTTTAGAGTTACGTGTGAGGCTACGTTACTGATTCTGATTCCATATTTTTACTTTTAGTTTTAGAGTGACGAATTACTATATCAATAACATTTTGTGGCATGATGTATTGTAATTGTCGGTAGATGGTCTATGTATATTACACGTTGTAGTAGTGGTACATTTTCAGCCCGCACTGCACTGGCACTGCCTGATGCAGTGCTGCTCTGCACTCTCCTGTGCACTGGCTCTGCACTTGCTGCCTCGCGAGATCGCGAGATTGTACTCTGTGTATTTGTGCATGGAGAAGAGAACTCTACCTCCATGTGTTAACCCCGGCAGAGGTATGTATGGATATCGGCATGATTGGTGAGGCATGGTGAGCGATCGAGTTGCAGTGTGCGTGGGCGTGTCTGGTGATAGGTAACGTTAGCGTTGTGGTTGTGGAGGCCGATTCAACTCGAGCCCGGATTCAAGTCAGAAGTACATGCAGGTCAGGAAACATGTAAATTCCCAGTTATTGAACTTGGATCTAAATTAATTCTACCGGCAAAAATTGTAAGTATCTTTCCTATAAGCAGACGTATTTGTGTGTAGGTCTACATGTATTGCTGTTTTTTGTTGGGGTCTGGAGTTGTCCCATGATCATGTTGGGAACTTCACGCTCATTTCGACAAATTGGATACCAACCCATTCGGTTCGGGTCGGTGCGGCTACCTCCATGGTTTGTATTCTGTACTGCTGCTGCTTGCTGACTGTGAAATGTGAAAATACCGGTACTTCGCCGTACGGGCGCATATCCAATATCGGAGACTCTCTCCACCCTCGGAGAGACTCGGTGTTGGGTGTCTCGAGACATGTCTCGAGACAGTGTTTGGGTGTCTCGTTGTCTCGTCTCGGTCTCAGATGCTAATTGTCTCGGTCTCGTCTCGGTTCTCGACTGGAATTGTCCGCGTCTCGTAGGCCGAGACATTGACAAGACACTAAAAAAAGCTCAATTTTGATGAGTCACTCTCAGATTCTCAACTGCTCTCTGTCTGACCTACGGCAAAAAATGCACTAAACACAGGATTGAAGAGCAAAGATTAGAGATTAAGAGTCAGATACCTTGAAATACAAGTCTGTATATTTGTCTCTTTTAGTGAAACAGAGGTACCAACATATAGCGCAGAAAACATGTCATTACAAGGTGACACCATGCGCGGGTATGGACTGTCAATCTCAGAATACTCTAAGTATTCGAGTCTGAAAAGACCTTCTGTTGAATACCCTAAACAAGTATTCAAGTCTGAAAAAGATACCCTTTTAAAGTAAAACATTCTGTTGAATACCCTAAACAAGTATTTAAGTCTGAAAAGATATCCTTTGAAAGTAACCTTCTGTTAAGATTTACCCTTTTCATGATTTTGATACTTTTTCACTGTACGCACACGCATCGTCCGGCCGTAAAAAAAAAAAAATCCGTTTTACACGTTTTTTTTTCACACGCGCAATGCGTGTACACTCTCATGATAGCGCCCCCCAGGTTTTGTTATTCACGAGTTCTATGTCAAAGAAGAAGAAGAAGAAGAAAATACAAAAATGTAAGGTCATCTCCGCCCACAAA
Source organism: Eucidaris tribuloides (assembly GCA_001188425.1). Lineage (NCBI taxonomy): Eukaryota > Metazoa > Echinodermata > Echinoidea > Cidaroida > Cidaridae > Eucidaris > Eucidaris tribuloides. The sequence goes on from JZLH01S0575053.1 coordinate 114,645, forward strand.
ATGAATTTTGGAAACTGTGAAAACATCTGAGTGATGTGTGTGTGTGTGTGTGTGTGTGTGTGTGTGTGTGTTGTGTGTGTGTGTGTGTGTGTGTGTGTGTGTGTAGTTGTGGTGTTCTTGTGTCTTGTGTCTGTGTGTGTGTGTGTGTGTGTGTGTGTGTGTGTGTGTGTGTGTGTGTGTGTCTGTGCGTCTGTGGCTGTGTGTATGTTTGTGTGTGTGTGTGTGTGTGTGGATGTGTGGTGTGTGTGAGTGGGGGGCCGAGGGACTTGAGCGTACTCAGTCCCCATTACCCCTATTTAACAATGTGGCATGCAGTCCTCGTTACCCCTCCGTTTACAATTAATGCAGATACTGGATTATACACCCCTCCCCGCCCGGCCTTCTCTTGGCACGGTTGCCGACAAAACGCATGAGGAGTTTTTTTGCGCTTCATCAAACCATCTTTTGGTAAATTAGTTCAGTTTTATTCAATAAATATTTTTAAATATTTACTTCGGGTGGAATTTTGCAGGCATGATTATATTTATTTTGTTTCAATTTTTGTTCAAAATGCTTGTTTCCGTGTTATACTTCGAATTCCGTGATTTCCGTGACAAATCCGCAACGCAGAAAACTTCGGTCTTTTCTTTTCAGGCCTTTACCCCGACGTAGCTACTTACTTGATATAATTGGCACATTCACATTAGGCAATGTCACCCGCCAGGTGCACCCCCCCCCATGGCCCGCTCTAATCTTTCTGCTCTCATTCTTCCATGAATGATTTATGAAATGATGATTATGACGACGACGACGATGACGATTGTGATACAATTGAACATGAATAAATGGAATGGTAATGATGATGACACTTATGAATGATATCAGGAATGAAAAACTTAACAACTGTTGTAGTTAGTCTCATAATTGCTTATCAGGAAAATAGAAGAAAGTGTGTGCGTTGCCATAGAAATACAACTAGTGTCTCGTTTACTGTTCGAAGGTAATTGTCTCGAAGGTCTCGTTCTCGTCTCGGCTGATTCTGAAAACAAGTGTCTGATCCGGTCTCGTCTCGGTCTCAGAACGCCTAATTGTCTCGGTCTCGTCTCCGTCTTCGGCTGCAAACTGTCTCGGACCCAGACACTGGAGCAGACTCTACAATATCAGCACACTTTTTTCGGCAAATTCTGCGCTCCGATTTTGGAGATGGTCTCTAATATTGGAGACTTCTTTTGTTTATTTACGTTGGCGCAGTCGGGATTATGTTATCAGAAATCGGATATTCAGAATCCTCAAGGGATTTTACTCTAGATGACCATTTACTTTGAAAATTCACCGTCTACTTGCCAAGTAATGATCGATTGTTTACATTTTAAAGCAATTATCAATAGCAAAGTTGCTGATGATATTGATACCAGTCATAGTTTATGACTATTGTCATTATTACTTTCATTATATTGGTATTAATTGATAAATTTCTCTTAGACCCTTTGCAATAATGCAAGCCAATTCAAATCTAATAGTTTCCACCACTGCAGGAATCATGTCTCGGAAAAACAATCTCCGACATTGGAGATTTTTTTTGCACCAAGTTTTGACAACCCCTTCACTAGTCTCCGATATCAGAGATAATCTCTGACATTGGAAATACTCTCCGATATCGGACATGCGCCCCTACTTTACTGTTTGCCCACCCACCCCCCCCCCCCCCCGAATATCAATGTGTAAATGCAAAAAGGGAATGATTTTCAAGGAATAAATCAAAATAATTTCTTCAGTTCACATGTGATGGTTCAAGCATAAGCAATTGATTCAAAAGCTGAAAACAAGTTTATTTGAACTCAGAGTTGCTAGTTGCCAAGTTGCCAGTGAATCCATTTGTGAGAGACTCCCATAGGCCAATGATATAGGTGAGAGGTCAAAATGCGTGAGATCAATAGAAATGTATGGAAAATCAAACAAAATTTTTTGAGTGAGAAAGGGCCAAAATGCATTTGTTGGCAGGCCTGTAAACTATCTGTCTATCATGTCTATTGAACAAAGAAAATTGTTATGAAAAAATAAAGTTAGATGTAATATTATAGGCCTATATTGTCTATGTAACTTTAGGCCTACAAATTTCTTAACCTAACATTGTAGGAGCTAATTTCGCCACATTCATGATACTGTACTGAAAGCTTCAACCTGTGTCGTCATCAGCCTCTGAATAGAATATTATTGACAGTCCATAGATACCAGACATGGCAGACACTTTTTAATTGGAAACAAATCTCATCAATTTCCTCAGGAATAATTTGTTTTTGTTAATTTAAAGGTTAGTGACATGATTGGGAACACTTGAAAATGCCTTAAGAACCAAATGAGTTGAAATATATACCAACTATAAACTAGCAGGAGTGGATCTCCCACCTGGGAGGATTTGTCTGTAATTTGTTATTTTTGTTAATTTACTTAAGGAGAATCAAGCATAAACATAGGAGTATCTTAATTTTATCCAGGGACGATAAAAATAAGCCCCATAGAGAGCCACACAGCAGGTTTCCGTGCTACGAGTGATATTGTCATTGTTTATTTAAGAATAAGTCAATGTTTGACTACAAGATTTTCACAGGAGAATCCTTGTATAGTTTACTTGATTCTAGAGTAGTTTCAGCCCAAGTTGAGAACTACCCCCAATCATGTCATTTACTACATGTATATTTCATGAGAAGAAAGAAAATTGTCATTTGACAAAATTTGCATTTAAATGAACCCTTCACGTCCCATTTTGTTTCACATGTAGATTCAGAGATATTGCCAGACATGTCAACATGGGTAATAAGTGAAATTACATGTATGTGAGAGGGTAGTGCCCAGCATACTTGTATCCAAGGAAAACACAAAATTATCCAGAGTCAGCCAGTGCCATTTAGTTTAGTTGGTACTGCCATACAAAGTCACTGCAAAAAAAGTTTATTTTGATCAAATTCATTTTCCAAAAAAGGCATATAAATTACATGCAATCCAATTTCCAAATAATAGGCCTACCCACTAGGAAATTGGATTATCTGATAAAAATAGACATTTGTCATAGATTTGCGTATATTCGTTGGTCAAGTCGTAAAGTTCTTGATCATTCCACAGAATTTCCACTCAAGTCCCACATTTGGTTTCATGCAGAGTTCTGCTTGTACGCAGGGGTGGCGCCAGGGTAAAATCTTAGGAGGGGTAAAAAATCTGTTGGGGCAAATTTTGCCCATCAAAAATTGTTTTACCTGCCAAATTACAAGCCAAACATCATTCACCAAATGGGGGGCAGGGGACCAACGACGACCAAAACCATTTTTTTGCCTGCCAAAAATTGCTTTTACCTACAAAATTACAAGCCAAACATCATACGACAAATGAGGCAGGGGGCTGACGATGACCAAAACCATTTTTTGCCTGTCCAAAAAAATGTTTACTAGCCAAATGCCAAATGAACAACAATAGTGGGGGGGGGGGGGGGCGAAAATTTTACAAAAAAAATAAGAATTAATTCCCTGTCATTTTCATTACTCTGAAAAAATAGGGGGGGGGGCTGCCCCTGTGTGGGGCCACCCTTGCTTGTACGATGGTATTTCTAGTAGTACATGTACATCAGGGTAGGAATTTAGAATTGAAAGGAACAAGCCAATTTAAAAAAAAAGTTCAGAAGAGTGTTTTGATTCATTTATGGCATCAAAGCCCACACACTAAACATTTGAAGGTCAACAAGAAAGAAATTGGCGGGGGGAGGATGACATATCCCAAAGCGTTTGAAGGGGGTACCTCATGGTTTGGTAGACATTTGTTTTGTTTTTGTTTTTCTCATTTTTCAAGAAAGATCGAAAATAGATGTAATGTTAACAATGGTCAGAGAAGGCATCATAGCCAGTGGAAGTAAAAGTACAAGGCACCAGGTTATTGGTGTTCATGTTGTTTTGACTTTTGAGGATGAGAAGTTTGGTGAGCTAAAATTACCGGTAAATCACCATCTACTGTATGGTACTTACGTGTGTTGTAAAGATTCTTCACCATTTGTGTAAGAAAGATGAAGCTTTAAATGCACAATGTTACAATGTTAGGTAAACCATTGACCTACATTAGGTACTACTCGAGTAGTAGGTCCATGGGTAAACTTCAGTGTGACTACTCTGCCGTGTAGGATTAAGGATGACTGAAAAGTTATTAATCACAGGTGGGGCAGGTAAATACTATTAATCTCTTGATAACTTTGGCACCGCTTAGTTTACTCTTTGGGTGTGAAATTTACACTTTGTGTCTAATTTATGGAATCATGGGATATTCTTTAAGGTGTGAATGATCAAAAGTTGTAGGGGTCTATGTGATGAACTTTGATTATTGAAGATGAGTGGATCAAATTTCAAGTAATGGTATAGAAAGATCAGATCTTGGTGTGTTATAATTAAACATACTACCATAAGTTAAATAGACTGGACAATATGTACGTGTAGTGATGTACATGTACTGACTGTATGTGACCTGTTACCAGGATAACCTGATTAAGTTGACTACTTTTATGTTTTATAAGATGTGCAAGGACGTGAAAATTATGATTTTTGAAGACAATATTCACTTTCATATTTTTGTATTTTGTACTTTCCTTGCCTTTAGGGTGTGCGACTTTATCAGGATATTATGATAACCATGACAGGTCACATATTGCAACTGGTGTACAGTGAGTTTGTTTGTATAATCTTTTTTTTTGGGGGGGGGGGAGGAGAGAGGAAGGTGGGGAGAGTGCTTCATTTCCGGAAAACAAAAGTGTAGATAATATCAATATAATCTTGTTTACTCTTGCAATTCAAAAAAGAAAGGATAGAGGGCAACGAAATTTTGAAATTGTGCTTAATATCTCATTATCTCATTTTTTTCTCTTCAGATCTCTTGATAGCTGGTACGTCAATCTCTTAAAAGGTGCTGTCAGAGGACTACTTTTTCCCATCATTAGGATTATCCAAAGGTGGGTGGCATCATTGTGTGTGTGTTTGTTCCAAGAAATCACCTCTGCATTGGATGAATGTCCCTCCCCCAATGGATTGGTATCTTCCATTCCCATACACTAATTGATTTGCATTTGGGAGAGACCACTTCCCCCAGCAGGAGAAAATCCTCAAAATTCAGAAATTTCTGATATCAAAGAGCAAATGTACCTTTGTCTTTTCTATTAGCCTCTGCTCCGTTTTTCCTCAATAACTTAGGGTGCATTACCATGATAACTTAGGGATGGCTGATTGGATTTTGATGTTACTACGATCAAGTACGTACTATGAGACACAGATGAACAGATTAGATTACAGCTGAAGTTCAATGGTCAAAGGTTGCCTTTTGTTCAAAGCTGTCATTTTCCACCTTAACCCACTGCCTTATGGAACCATATGCTCCATGTTTTAACAGTATTTGAATTACAGAATCTCAGAAGCAACAGGTTAATTTATCCTTCCAAACAGAGTCTAAAATTCTGATGTACGCAAACACATCCGTCATGATGCACATGCAGACGTGGTGAGATCCAAATGTTGACCCTTGACCTGAACTTTTAATGTACCAAATTTGGTCATCTTATTTAGCTTCAGTCATGAAATACAAACGTTGGTTTTAAGTCCAGACCTCAAATACGAGAGACCCTGCTGACAAGTTAGTGGTAAGGTTTTGAGTTGACACACGACATAACTATGCCAATTTATGATGTCATTTGTGAGTTTTTAGCCTTGAGACAAAGATTTTGACGAAATTAGTGGTGATCTATGGAAACTAGTTCAACAAATATGCACTGAACCTTCCATAAATACATGTACACCAGGATGTCTATAATTCCTGTTGTGGCTTTTATGGTTAGGTAAAGAAATATCCAGAAAGTTCAGAGTTTTGTGACTCGGCTGCAGGACGATAAGTTTTAAAGATTGTGTCATTGGCATTGCACAGTCAAAAAACATCTATATGAATGAAATCAACTGAAATCATATCCAATGTGAAGATTAATATAAATAAACACCTCTCATAGAGACTTGGGGTAAAATTTGAGTTTTTGGTGAAAATCTGGACGGTTAAACTTCATCTCTTTTCAAATTACTTCGGAGCAATTACAAAAAATCCGCGACGTCAAACGTGCACGTGCCGTTCCAAAATGGTCCGATCAGCCGTTAGCCAGAGGTCGCGCGGGGTTAGCCGTTAACCAATCAGATCGCTACGCTTGTCTTGCGACGGTGCACAGTAACCGCGATTCGCAGTTTGAGCAAAATTGAAACTCATGGAAAGAACAACACTCTGGTAACATGTCGTTATTAGTTTTTCTTATAAAACAACAAATTCATGACGTATGGATCTCAGACTTTCAACACACCATTTGTAAGTACTAAACTACCGTTTGGTATTAATAATGAAGGGAAGTAATGGACTTGCACATCCCTGACACAATCTTTAAGGAAATTGCAAAGTATACATTTACTTTTGTTTGGATTGTGTGTGCCTGAATTTGTGGAGAAGTGGACAGCTCAGTGAGGGTCAACACTGCATGTTTTTAAAGGTTTGGGCCTTTAGCCTAGTCAGTCTGTGATACCAAGGAGCTCCTTGGTGATACAAATACCAGCACTTACTCATATATGCACACACATCCTCTTACATAAATGTCACCACACTCTACCTGATTTCAGCCTTATCTTTGCTTCAGTACATTCTTAAAAAATTCTGATGATGAAAAGAATTCAAAAGTGATCATGTTGGAACTTGTGAAAACTCCGCAAAAATTCAAAAGTCACCATGTAGGAATTTGTGAAATATGAGCATTGTTAAAATTGTTTAAAAAATAACAAGTCATAGTATAAAATTGTGAAATGAGAGCATTGTTAAAATAAAAAAAAAATCAAAACATGTGTAAGAATTTTTCAAATAAGAGCATTGTCAAATATTTAAAACATACAAAATCATAGTATGAAATTGTGAAATAAGAGCATTGTGAAAAAAATAAACAAATCATCATGTAAGAATTTGTGAAATAAGAGCATTGTTAAAAAAAAAAAAATCATAGTATGAAAATTTGAAATAAGAGCATTGTTAGAATTAAAAAAAAAAAAAATTGTGTAGGAAATTGTGAAATAAGACCATTGTTCTGTAATGTGCTAGAAATAATTTGAGCTTGGTCAGTACGACAGGAAGTTGATTTACCAGGAAATTTAGGACATGGGAATCAACGCCTTTCAGAGGAAACTACGTACGTAAACGGGTTGCGTTACTTCCATAACGGGTTGAAACAGGATAGAACACCGAGCAAAGGGAATAGTGTGTCCACACATTGACTCTGACAGAATATAAGCACTTTGTACGTGGACAATTCCTGAACAGTATTAAAGTAAAAAGCTTAGGACAGTGAAGGCTACAGAACAACTTGTGTGGAACGTACCAAACAAACTCTTCTCAAAAACTTTTCAGGTGAGAGTTTGTGATGACATTGTTAGTACTAGCAAGAAAACAATTGGTTTTTCTCACTGTGTGGATCTGGGAAAGGCTGTGTAGGCTTATGAATTTGACCAGGTAAGTGAACTGAATTGTATGAAATCTCTGGAGTGTTGTCAATGCCCCAATTTGCTCTTGTAGTACTTGTTTGGTTGTGGAATTGGCTAGGATGGTTGGGGAGGTGGGGGGGGGTGGGGGGCAGGAGGGTTGCTTTGAAGTTTGAAGGACAGATGCCCTCCAAAAATATGGTTTAATGCTGAAAGTGATTGTTATGAGTTAGAAAAAAGAAGAAAATGTTATGACTGTCGGACTGAATAAAGATTTTCTGTCATCTGCTTGCTCAGTGAATTTTAGCAGAGTTATCCCTTGATATTCATTTAAAATAAAAGTCATTAATTACCAAGTAATTTTAAAATTTGAAGTAGATATAGACCATGTCATTGTTTTGCAAAGGAAACAGTTTGATTAACTCTTAACATGCCGAAGTCGCAGATCTGCACCAAATAATACACATAAAGTCCATAGAGGTTCAAAATCTCTGGCATGTTAAGCATTATTGATAATACGTAGCTGTAGATATTTAGTAAATGGAGGAAAGAAATTTTCATCAATTCTGGTTTTAAGACATATCTTAAAGCTCAGTGACATGATTGGGAGAACTAAAAAATGTCTTTACAACCAAACTAGTTGAACCAAATGTACACCAGCTGGAGTAGATCTCCTGGCTAGAAGGATTTGTCTTGAGTTTTATTACTTAAGGAGAATCAAGCATGATCAGGCCAGCAGTTTAATTTTATCGGGGCACGATAGATTTAATCCCATAGAAGGCTACACTACAAATTTGTCTGTTACAAGGCATACTGATGTACATTATTTTAAAATGAGTCAACTTTTGACTACAAAATTTTCACAGTAGAATCACTGCATAGTTTACTTGATTCTGGAAAAGTTTTTACCCCAAGTTGAGGACTACCCCCAATCATGTCATTTACTTTTAATGCCATGAAAATAGCATGTGAGATATGCTTCCATTTTTTGGAAGTTTAAACAAAAAATTAAGTCTGGGGCTTTTTACATTTCTTGTCATCATGTTCATTCTGATATCTGCTCACTGATAATGAAAAAAAATCACAATATATCATTATTAACTTTTTTCGGTTGGTTTAACATTGTTTTCTGATGTCTGGCATGATAATGTACCATACTTTGCAAAACATTGGTGGAAATTGTGTCTGATTGACCCAAATTATACCTCGCCTGTAAAAGCGGTGATAGCTTAAAAAGATAATAACAAAGAGTATCTTTGCTAAATCTCAAACCTCATGCCGCAGTATTACTGCAGTCTACTTGCCTGGGCATGTACATGTACAAGCATCATCGTTTTTCTGTCGCCATGACACCAGGCACGTAGTACCAGTCTACGTGTGATAAATCAGCCAGCTGTATGGTTATCGTTTTGTTTCTCGCTTTCATGCCCCAGGTGACCTGCGACTGCGAGGCTCGTGAAAAAAGAAAAGAATGCATAATGTGGCAGGCGAAAACAAAAAAGATGGTTAACACAAACCTCAGTGTGTGAACAACAGAGCAGACATTGATTGAGTAGTTGAATGCATTGATTCCGTAAATGTCAGATCACTAAAACTGTCATCTATATTTAAAGGAATTGAAAAGTGCTTGAAGAAAAAAAAGTAAAACACATTCTGCATAATGTAGAGGTTACCTGTGGGGCTCAAAGAAAAAAAGTGTAATGTGGTAGGTGAAAACAAAAAGATGGTTAACATCAACCACAGTGTGTGAAAGACAGTACAGACATAGATTAAGTAGGTGAATGCATAGATTCTGTAAATGTCAATTCACTAAAGCTGTCATTTATATTTGAAAGGTACAGTCAAACCTGTCATAGGGGACACCTGCTCAGAAGATTCACCCTGCATAGAGTATAAAGGACACCAAACCACCTGCCCGAGACTGCAACAGGCCTTGAACTGGTCCTACTTTTCCTACTTTTTTGTGAAGATCCTAATTTTCCTATTTTTTCCCTTAAAAATCGTTATTTTTCCTACTTTTTTGTAAAAAAAAACCCCTTTGCGATAGGTTTAACAGATATATTTGTTTGAAGTTGAGTATTGAGTAATATATACAGATTGTTTGCTGAGATTGTACTGTAACCACCATCATTACCTGTTTGTGAAGGAAAATTCTGCGGATTTCTGCATTTTCGCCAATCTTAGAATTTTTCTGGGTATTCCACATATTTCCATTTTCTTCCGGGTTACTTCTGTAAACACTACCTATATAAATACCCTACTTTCTTCTTACTTTGGTGGATTGAATCCTACTTTTCTTCTACTTTTTGGAGAATTTTGCTCCTAACTTTCTCCTACTTTTCAACCAAGCAGAGTTGAAGGCTTGCTGCAAACTACATATAAAAGGTAAATGACATGATTGGGGGTAGTCCTCAACTTGGGCTGAAACTACTCTAGAATCAAGTAAATTATGCAAGGATTCTCCTGTGAAAATCTTGTCGTCAAACGTTGACTCATTCTAAAATAAACAATGTCAATGTCACTCGTAGCACGGAAACCTGCTGTGTGGCTCTCTATGGGGCTTATTTTTATCGTCCCCGGATAAAATTAAGATACTCCCTATGTTTATGCTTGATTCTCCGTAAGTAAACAAATAACAGACAAATCCTGCCAACTGGGAGATCCATTCCAGCTGGTGTATAGTTGGTATACATTTCAACTCATTTGGTTCTTGAGGCATTTTCAAGTGTTCCCAATCATGTCACTAACCTTTAACTTGTACAGTAAGGAAACCTGTCAACAAAGGATATTTTTGTGAGTGTCCTTTCTATGCAGGTTTGACTGTATTTGAAAGTGCTTGATAAAAAGTTACCATACACTTTATGTACTATGTGTACTACACATGTAATGTATGTGTTTACACACACACTCAAATGAATCTGATGTTCGTTTGTGGTATATCATTGTCATATTTTTTAAACCCAAACTAAACCTAGAACCATTATTGGTCGTTTCTTTTTTGTGGTGTGATTACATAATTTAGTATTCAAAACCAAACTAACCCTTACCTATTTTGGTGTTAGTTTTTCCTTTATCCAGAGGGAATTGCAAACAGGCATTCCATTTTCCAGAAACAAATTGATGATTAATATACACCCAATTCATTTAAGATTCATACCATGCCATTTGAATTCATGTACAGGATGTGGTGACTAGTTTATGAGACCTGTTTGAAAAAAAAATGGAATGAATGGTTGTATGCTTTTACATACAATGTATTTTTTATCTTTTCACATATTTCATAGTCAAAGAAGATAGAAGTGAAATTTAAGGCAGGGAATCTCATTTGCCCTTTTCCCACAGCACAGCAAGAGATCATGCTCTTTAGGCTATTTCGTCGTTCGGCAAGTAAAAGGGCAATATGGCAAATAGCGCATTGCCATATTGCCCCTTTACTTGCCGAATGACGATTTATGAAGGACATGTTTGTGAAATCTGAAGATCAGTAATTACTTAGAATTTGAAAAATGTGCCAAAAAACAATTTCCATTTCATGTATATTCTGTGCTGGGAATTTTCGTTTCTATGAGACAATTGAAATCAAGGTCTAACGGTCACTATAATTCCACTAAAACTGAGTTTGTATCTCCCATTCTTTGCTCACTGCTGATGGTACTTCTTACATGGTATTTCATCTGCATACTGTTGTATATGCCAATGTATTTACACAATGTAAATTTTCAGGCATACAAATGAAAGGCCCTACATGTATCTTTAAAAAATGTGATAAATTTGTTGACCGGAACTGATGGAATTTGTAGTCAGAACTTCCCAGAATTATCTTTGCACTCTTGTGTGGTTTTCCCATATTCTGTTGCTATCATGACAATAATACTATGCTGGTAGATATAAGATAGCAGAAAATTACACCCCAAACTTGACATTTGAAATGACAGATGTCAAAAGTACATTGCATATGCCCTCGTATGGTATTACTGGCCGGATGCACGTCCTATGGGTGGGACTACGCATATCGAATGTGCATGTTGAGTATAAGGTGTAGACATATCGCGTATATTGGATAGCAATATTATGGACAGGAGAAATCAATATTTCAATTTTTTTCACAATATTTGTCAGTCGTGATTTGAGCGCACACCCATGGCGGAGCCCGAAAAGCCCAATTTTTCACTTTTCCCCCAATCTTTTTCCAATCCCCCCATCTTAAAAGTCAGATCATGAAGATCAGGGAAAATTTATCAATAAAAAAATCTAGAAAATAGAAAAACATTGAATCACATGATGCATAGCGGTAAATTTGCCATGTTTCAGTCCCTGGGTATATCATTATAATCAATCCCCATAATATTTAGGGACAGTGATTTTCCACGAAAACGGGAAACGGACGGAATTTCTGGAAATCACAACTTGAAACAGAAAATGAGTTTTCAAATGGAAAATCACGGAAAACTTCTTTTTTCTCCAAATTTTTACTTTTTGAAAGGAAAAAACACAAAACTCAGAACAAAAATTAGAAAAAGTTGACACAAAAACAGAGAAACAGCGAGAAATATTTGTTTCAAGTTTTATGTAAATAAATACAAAGTCTATGGTAAAATGGAATTTCTATTTTCAAGGCAAGTTGAAACGGAATTCCAGATTTTTAGAAACGGAAAAGACCTTTTCTTGAAACGGAAAATCACTGTCCCTAAATATTGCAATCGATACCGAACTCCTTGAAAAGAAATCATGAGAAATACAGAAACTTGCATATCCTTTGTCAGTTTTTATGGCACATATAAATCGTTGTTAATCTAGGCCTTCTTAATAACGTTAGATTGTTGTGGGGGTAATTTTTGCAACCAAATTGCCCCTGGATCACGGGTCCTTATCTCAAGGCTTGGTTAGTTCAACTGCTAAGTTTGTCAGAGTAATTATGTGACTCTTCTTTTTGCTAAAATATATATATGTGACCTGTCACCACGATGCCCTGATAAAGTCGCACATCTTATTAGACATAAAAATTGAAAGAAATATGCTTTGGGTGAAAATATAAATAGTTAACCTATTGCAGCATGTGAAGATCATAAAACTTTTGATTTCTGAAGACACGTCACTTTCGAATTTTACATTTTAATTATGATATTCAACAATTTCCTTAACTTTGGTGTGTGCGACTTTATCAGGGCATCGTGGTGACAGGTCACATATATATTTTGAGTGAATAAAAAAGTAAGATTTTCAATTTATTGTGTGAATTCTGCATCCAACTAAAAAATGTCCAGTAATACAATACACTGACATAATGAGCATATCATTGGTCCAGATGTTTTCGGTACAGGCATGTGTGTTGCAGGTACCCACATCTTTTTTTTCAACGTAAAGTTGTGGCATATCCAAGATTTTCACCCAGGAATGTTACGTGTAGTGAGTGGTATGGCTTTCCTTTAATTAACACTGTCAGTACCAAGATCAGAATTATCACATATGAAGTCATTTGAGTTTTGTTGCAGGAACTGGGAGGGTTGAGTGGTACCGTAGAAGAATCCAGCTAGGCATTGTACAGTGTATTTCTTGGGGGAAGATGGGGGCGTCAGTTTCAAATTGTCCTCACTGACTTCATACCCTTGTTAATCATTGGCTACGGGGAACTGAATGTGCCACATATTAACTCTATGGGAATGACAGAATGAATCTAGGAGGCAAAAGGTTAATGCATAGAGTGCATGGTAGGTGGAAGGTGTGAGAAAGGTCATTTAGGAAGGGGGAAGGGGAGGGGAAATTATATGCTGGCAATATTTTGAGGCAGACGTACCAGTATAACTATAATCCCCAAATCTTTGAGTTGGTATGCCAGCCTGCATGTAGGTATTGTTCCAATAGGCCATTATTCATTTCTTTCAAAAAGAAGTGCTTCTTAAGAGTTGCAGTTTTCGAGTGTGTCTGTCTGATAATATCTGTCATTATGCTGCCTTTCTCCAATAGAATGCTTGTGAGGTAAGATCTACTTAATATTTAGGGTTTGTCTGCAGTTGACATCTTGCTAGCCATGGGCTATATGAAATTCTAGTGGAATATTAAAATTATCCACTTGACTTGTCAAAACAAAAACCTGTCAATTTGGTTTATGATGTGCTTTCCAGTGGAAAAAAAAATGATTAGAAAATGTGAGGCCATTGTGTTTTGAGACTTGAATCATTTATGTGTTCATCTATTGGTGTCAAGAAATCCATTACAAATAAATCTTGTTATTTTGTTACCTTTGTTGCTGGCTAGAAAGGCTTCTGTAGGATTGTCAACCAAAGATGTATTTAAAGGGTAAAAATGGTGTCAATGTGTTGTCTTTTATTTACTCTCAAATCAGCAATTCTGGTGTATCTCATCAGATGCCTGCAGATGTGATTGGCAGTTGATTTCTCCTACCTGTGTGTCTGTTTGTCTGTTGGTTCGTTGATTTTTTCATGGCAATTAATTAATGTTCAAGAGAGCAGTGCAATGGGTAGTTTGCACTTAGCCTAAATGTATAGCAGTTAAGATAAATGGCTATTGTTGTAATTTTAAGCCATTAAGTTCCTACATGTAGTCTGGAATGTTCAGTCTCTTTTCTGTTTTTAAACAGCCAAAGCAGGATTTGTAGTATTTGAGCAAGCATCTCTCTTTCAACTCCAAAAGTCAGGCAGTTCTGATTAACCATGTACATGTAAGTGATTAAAATATACATTAGTAGGCCTATGCCATTTCTGTTACAATTGACAAGTTAATAACCGACAGGCAAGTCAGCCCTTGTATTCAAATGTCCATCCCGATATGTGACTGATATAAGCATAACACTTGTGTTAAAATTGACAAGTTTATAAGCAAACCAGCTGTCTCTTGTACAGCTTTCCATCCACCGGAATCATCAGTGTTTGTTGTGTGAAAAAGACAAAGCAAGTGTCATACTATTGAAATGGTGATCTCTCTTCCAACTCCAAGAATAGCACAGTTATTATTATTTGACTCTCAGGTAATGTGACTGACTATACTTCTACTCAAATTGACAAGTTCACCGGCAAACCAGCTGTCTCATATTATCTTATATCCATCCACTGGATGCTCCAGTGTTTGCTGTTCAAAACAGTAAAGCAAGTTATCATACTGTTGAATTGGTGTCCTCTCTTCCAACTCCCAGAGTAGGGCGTTATGACTTTAAAACTACTCTAGGTTAAAGCCTCCATTCCTCCGCGATACGGAAAACTGAGAAAAATCGTGGAGAATGGGAAGTGTAATGCAGAAAATGGGAAATCATAAAATGCTTACGATTGGTAATAAATTACTAAAGAAACAAATATTTAGATGTCTGAAATCATTCTTTAACTAGATAATACAATTACCAAGCATTGGAGTAACTTTAATGACCCTAGCAAACCCCTCTGCAGGCCCCTCTGCCAGCCATCTTTTTCCCTACCATGACTACGGCTGCTCCATTTCACTGAGGCCAAGTTATAATCATGCAAGTATATAGTGTTTATATACATGATTTTGAGTACTAACTGGAAAATCATGGAAAAATGGAAAATAACAATAATATTTGTAAAACAAAAAAATGGAGGCCTTACTTTAGGTAATGTGATTGACTGAAATATATATACATGTATCACTTTTTCTTCCAATCGACAGATTACTCGGCGGCCGGCTGTCCCGCATCCAGATGTCCGCCCACTACCTCCAGGCCTCCTCCCGGGAGCAGCTCCTTCATCAGTGCCAGGAGGCCCCCGTCAGGCAAGCCCCTCTCCTCCAGAGGCAGTTCAAATGGTTGCCCACGACAACGGACGTCAACAACCACGGTGACGAGACTGATGGTAGCAGCCGCGTCCTTGGCAACGGACTACCTCCGAGGGATGGTCGGGTCAGGGTGATGGTGTGGAACGTACTGGCAGATGGTATGTAATTTGTAAGCAAACAGTCTGTTGCGCTGCAAGGTTATGTTGTATACTATCAGAGTTATAAATGAGACCGGTCTCGAGACCTCATGGAACCTTCATGTTCGTCGAGCACCGAGGTGGAGTAATACTAAGGGATCCTTATTAGTGTCCATCTGTTTGTCTTGTGTCCATCCATAACACTTATGAAACACCAACAATTTTGCGACCATGTGCCCATTTGTAACCAAACTTGGACGGTAGATATCTTACAGGGACCTCGATGTTATTTTGGGATGAAAATGATGATAAATCGTTTTTATACATCACATTTCATCCCTATGTGCCCTGGGAAGGAAGAAGGACTGAAAAGAGGCCAGTTTGACAATCAACAAAATGATATCATTCAATTATTCAACAAGTAATAGTGTGCATTAACCCTAATCAGCCCGGGCTTTTTTGAAATTGCATAGCCCGGGGGGGGGGGGGGTCGGCTATTTGGCCCCCGTTCAGATCTCGGCCGCGGATCGCGCGATCGCGCGAATTTGCACGTGCACTAGAACCGGAACAGTAATCTCCAAGACTGGTATAGTTAGATTTTTGAAAAATAATTACTTCTATTTTTTAAAGTAATTATGCATATTTTTGTATAAAATGCAATATTTTTGCCTATAACTCCGTTTAAACAGCTCACAGAATGCTAATTTTTGGTGATGATATTCTTTTGACATTTCTAAACATTTATCTGTCAAAAAAAATGCTGAATTAGAATTAATTTCTTATGTATTTTATTGTTTCATGAATTTCTTATTGTATTTCCTTGTTTTTTCGACCTCTGTTTTTTATTGTTTTTTTTCGATGAAATTTCTCGTGGACACTTTTGCGATCATAAACAGACATAAAATTAGTTATTTCAATCAGTAAAAGTAAAATAATACTCATACATTTATTAATTTAGGGCTGAAAACACAATTTGCATTGAAATAACACACGATTTCATGTTTTTGAGCTGATTTTGGTGTAACATGCAAGTAGAAAAGCTTACGAACTGCCGCGAACGCGGTACCCGGACGTCGGCAAAATTTGGTCTCAAAAGATGCCCGCAACAAGCTTGAAAGTAAAAGTCAGCCGAGCGACGCAGTCAAAATTTTTTTGCCGCGCGCGGAATGGTCGCAAATTTGTCGAGGGGGGGGTTTAGCAGCATTCTGCCCTTGCGAAGCGAACGCTCGCCCGTCACCCCCCCCTGGCCAGATGGGTTAAGGGATCTTTAAACTAATCAGTAGGTTTTTTTTTGTCAGGGATGTTATTCCACAGTGAAGGAGCCAATAATTGAAATGATCTTGCACCATAAAACTGTGTATTATCCTGGGGGTATTAATTAAGGACTTGGACTTATATCTTCTGGGAGTGGGACGATAATGGACCAGCAAGTCCTGAAGGTGGGATGGGGTGAGATCACTCGTGCAAAATGCAAGATCTTGTATCTCAAAAATATCTAATGCTTGGGAGAGCCAAAACACATTGCTACCAATGCCAGTTTTTTGAGATTTGAAGTATGAGACTTGGATTAAACAAAGTATGACTTTGTGGATACCGTTTTGTCACACCAGCAACAATTTGATAAGTAAGGTTAAAAATTATTATCTTGAAAAGTGGGAAAAAGTAAAGAATACAAAATAGTAATTTGCCATTATGTGCAGGGTTTGTACAACCCTTATAAAAATGAACAATCTTAAACAATGGGAAAACCATGGTAGTACCATGGTATTGACCAAAATACCATGGTATATTGGTCAAAACCATGGTATTACCATGGCTCATTTTTGTAAAGGAAATCAGAGAATTTCTGGAAAATGAGTAAATTTGAAAATACTTTTCCAGAAACAAAAAGTCATTGAAAGTCGGGGAATTTTTTTCAATTTCTTGTGGACAGCTATGGAAAATTATTTGATGATATTTTTGAAATGACACTTATTGGGACCTTTCTAGTATTGTGAAGATGTGCATGTATTATACAGTTTAAAAATTTTAGAAATGGACATGGAAATATACAGTTTTCAGCTCTGAAAAGTCATGATGAAATTATCCCTTCCTGAAATTATCAAGGAATTTTGAAATGTGTAAGTGTACGAAGCCTGTTTTATTGATGTGATGATAACCATTCTTCCCTCTTTCGCACTCTCTTTGCAGCTCTGAGTCAAGGAAGAGATAATTTCATCAAGTGTCCCAAGGAATCCCTGTTATGGGACAACAGGAAGTATGCCATCCTGGAGGAGATATTGACCTATGACCCGGATATAATTTGTCTACAGGAAGTGGATCATTTCGAGGACTTCTTCCTGCCTGTGTTGGAACAGGTCGGGTATAAAGGGGCCTTCAACCCCAAACCGGACTCGCCGTGCCTCGATTGTGTCATAAACAATGGCCCCGACGGATGCGTGGTGTTCTTCAAGACTGACAAATTCAAACTCGTCAAAAGCGCTTTACCAAATCTAGAGGTTCATATTGACGGTAGGCAGTACATATCCAATCAGGTCGCGGTTGTGCATCATTTAAAATGCGTTTCAGGTCAGCTGCCGGAAGAGGAGATCTGTGTCGCGACGACGCATCTCAAAGCGAAACCTGGCTACGAAAAAATGCGCCACAAACAGGGCCAGTATCTAATAGACCTCATAGAGGATTATGCCAAAGATATACCGGTTATCGTGGGCGGAGATTTCAACGCTGAACCCACCGAAGATGTGTACGGTGCTTTCGAACGTAGCCGACTCAACCTTGGAAGCGTGTATAAAAAGTTGAGTGATGATGGGGAAAGTGAACCACCGTACACGACGTGGAAAATCCGTCCGCGCCGTGAAGAGTGCCACACTATCGATTACATATGGTACACGAAGAAGCACTTGAAGCCCGTTGCATTGCTGGAATTTCCGGGTGGGGATGATATCGGATCGGGGCGACTACCGTCGTGGAGTTATCCGTCCGATCATCTCTCTTTAGTCGGTGATTTCGTTTTCAAACAATCCTAGAAAAATGTTAGCAGCATAAATGTCTTCGCCTATTTACGATAGTGTTTTAGCAAAAGCACAATGTACTATGATCATTCCAGTTTGCAGGGCAACTTGCAACCATTGATCCTCTTTGGCAACTTGTCTCGGAGATATTGAATATTGGCAGGTTCAATTTAGCAGCTGTACCCTGGGCATTACCTGCGTGAGAGACCATCTTGCATTATGAGCTGTCTTGATCTTTGCAGGGACTTTGAACAGTTTGAATCTCCTTGGCAATTTGTCGTCAAAATATGGAGTATCAGCATTCAGCAGGTTTAAATCAGCACCTGTACACAGACTGTTATGCATGACAGATCATCTAGATTTGTGAGCTGTTGTGATGTTATACTCGCGTAATAATCATCAAAACAACTTATTGTTGGTGTAATTTGTAAATTGATTCTTGAGGGAAGCGATTTGCTATGCAACAATGGCATAACATTCCTGAAATTGATATATCTGTTTAATTGTACAAACATATATTTTGTATGGCACTTTATCAATCCTCAGGTAATTGTAAAATGTGTGGAGGTTCTGCAGCATTTTGTATATTCATGAAATCATGTCAAACTGATTTTAGGGCAGTTTAAATGAAAAAAAAAGAAATAAAAATGATTTGTTGAGTGTTTTGATATACATATCCAGTATTTATGGGACTTGCAATGTTGCAATATAGTGTGCAGTATTCAGAGAGAATCCTGTATTTTGAAGTACACGTACGAGTTTAGCTTTGTATCAAAGAACCGACCTAGCCTAAATGCAGATTTAAATCTGCACTGTATGTATGCTGTCCTTTTATTTATTTTTTAAAGCTGATACATATCTTATATGTATAGTAAAAAAAAAAAGATTTGTCAAGATCTAATTTATTCAAAGGCCTTGATTTATTGTTTAGAAAAGAAAAAAAAATCAACTAACATTTTTGAGTTGGTACCATTGCATTGTATAGATGCATATATGTCGCTTCTGCTAAGTCAGTATTTCATATAAGAAAGGATAAATTGATTCGTTGTTTGACATTGAAAATTGTTTGTGATCAAGCCTTAGTCCACTGTCAACTGCTGAGATGAATTCAACCATAGCAGTTTTTGTTTTTGTTTTTTTTATTTGAACACAATAAGAACTTGTCTATGATTATGAGCGTATTTATACATTTTGAATTAATCCAATGGCACTTTGTACAAGCTGTGAGAGAAAGTGAGTGGAGTTTTCCATCACACAGTTGATTCTGTTCCATTGCACTGGGGGAGAAATTATTCCATGTTTTATCATTTGAGCCAAAGAGGCCAGTATTTATTTTTTGCCTGAGACTATAAGCCTTTACATTCTGTATGATTACTGCCTTTATATTTTGTGACTTTGGTGACCTTATTTTTGTTTTTCTTCACATCTTAAACTGATTTAATTCAGTTGAATGTCATTTGCCATTTGTATCTCTTGGTAAAAAAAAAATGTAGTAATTTAGACACAAAAACTATTGAAATGTTGCATTAAGAGTGCAATATTTTCCAGCACCCTCCGAGAAATCATAAAATGTAGAAGGTTAAAAAGCCATTGAGAATATGAGTTGTTCCAAAGATTATGTTCTACTCTTGAAATGTTTACTAACAAGGTACATGTTACTTGTAGCAAGTAAAGAAAACTCATTTCAGAGATACCAATGTTTCCTTGATTTTGGAGGCTTACTCCTCTTTCTGTATGACAAAAAAAAAATGTGATTGTTTCCGTGATTAATAAAATATTTGTTTCCAACTGTGGTGCATTGAATTTATACATAGTAGTGTTGTAGTTAAATTTCTGATAAACATTCACAACTAACATTGCCTGCTGGTAAATTACTGTTGCATTTGTGTGAGCACAATCTTTCATTGTACAGTAACTTAACTACATGAAAATAAATCTACCTTTGACTCTGACTTCCAGTGAGATTAACAAGAAAAGACTCTACAACTGCAACTGCTGAACATCATGATAATTTTTACTGATCTGAACCAAAGATGTAAATGTAGGTATTGCATTTCTTGGAAGTGATTTTACTTCATTTTGAAAATAAAAAAGTTAAACGTAGATATATATATTTTACTTTTGATTAAGATAAGTGACACAAGGCCTGAAAGTGTGCAGATGATTCTTCATGCAATGTTTCAGTCCAATTACTGTGGATAATAAATGTAGATTTTATGTTTTTCTTGTTGAAAGGAAATTTGCGTTCACCACTATTATGAAACTATTTCAACTCGGAATGGCTTTGGATTGTAGACTTAAGTGACTTTGTTAAATCTTAGATAAAATAAATTGTATTTTGCAGCGTAATAATAATACATAGATGATTAAAACATTCTTTCTAATAAATCTCTTGTAAGTATATTTTTTTTGTAACTCATTGTCAAAACTCTTTTCACAATCAGCTTGAAGTGAATAGATGACAATAACGGTATGTGTAATCTAATATTTGTTCGAGTATGATACACTGTACAGTTGATTTACCAGTATTTTTTTTAATCAGGTGAGCTGACATATTACTGCAACAACATTCATTAAGAAGAGATGATTAATGCTTAACAGTATATTCCTAACTGATTTATGTGGACCATTATGTGTGATGAATGATCAGTTATTCAGAAAATTTGGTCTGTGTGTTTTTAGATGTTTACATATTTACATATTTCAATATAAAAGTAGAATTACTTTGGCATACATGGTTGTTTATGATTAAGCAAGACTAGTTTAAGAAATGGTGCAGATTAACACGGCTTTTGGAGAAACATCAATTATTATACGGTATCTCAGGTTGACTTATAGTTGATGCGGGAGTCATTGTTATACTGCTGCTTAAAGTTCTTGTTCTCAATTTACTTGCTTTCTAAAAGGACTAAGCAAAAAAATGAGCTTTTTGTAATGTTAATATTTTTCAATCACCTCCTACAAATTCTTGCAGTAGAAAAATGGTGAGGATACTTGATAGATAAATTTGAGACTGGTAAACAATAATCAGATCTGTTTGATCAGAATGGAGATTCATACGTGCTGGTATAATTAATCAAGATATAAAACGTACTTTCAGTACAAAGTTTAAGACACACCTAAGACATACCAGATAAATTATGTTTCAACAAAACATGCTCAATTATTGTACACAGCTTCCAGTTCTCAAAGACGTAGCTAAAAACAGACTTAATTATTATGCCTAATGTCAAGTTCAATAAATAGATAAATACATGATCGAATGAATAAATCATTTAATCAATTGCACTTATGTAGACAGTATGATGAGAAAGGATTTATTCGCAGATTTGGATTAAATTTTCACGTTGATGAATCTGCAGTGCTATCAGTAATTCCATAAGTCAAAAGAAATTACACCAAATGTACATGTAACCTGTATTAATTAAAACACATCTTGCAATGCATGTACATGTATATATTTCAAATTCAGTGATACATAGTTGTTGTCCGATGGACAAGTGATTATTCATGGTTTTTATAATGCACTTTCTCTCTTCAAGGCAGTTTAACTTTACAATTTCTGTTTCTTCAAATTTCAAGAACACTACCTTTAATGTTTTAACAACGCAATTTTTCCTTCTCCTTTGCAATCAGCACCTTTGATCGACCTGTGGTTTTCATTATACAGTGTACTGCTGAAATATCACGACATGTAAAAAGCATAGACACACTGACACTGAGAATGCAGCACAAACTATGAAATATTAGTGTAGATAGTTACAAACATATTTTTAGATACATTTTAATGATTGTATTCTATTTTTGTACACAGTACCAGACTGTCAAGTTGTGGCATGGTTACTATATGTATTTTGTGCAGCCAGTTGTGTAATTAGTGCCACGCTGGCCGATGTCTCCCCCATTGTTGCTAGTTTTGTCATTGTGGTACTACAGTGTGCACGTTTGAACTTGAGATACACTGGCATTTGAAAGCAGTTTATGCAAAAGTTGTACATAATCTAGGACTATGGTTGAAACTTATAATTGGTTTCATGGTGTCTTGTGTCAAGTTGTATGTATGTGTGTGTGTGTGTGTGTGTGTCTGTCTATATATATGTGTGTGTGTGTGTGTGTGTGCGTGTTTGTTTGCCTGTGTGTCTGTATATATGTGTGTGTGTGTGTGTGTGTGTGTGTGTGTGTGTCTGTGTGTCTGTCTGTCTTTGTCTCTCTGTTTGTTTGTGTGTAAACATCAATGTTATGGAGAATATATGTATATGAATTCAGACGGTGTGCTAATTTTCATCCATTTGTCCTGCCATACTGAAAAAAAAAATCAGTTTTAAAAGGTACGTGTGAAAGTAAGTCAAATGTTAATCCAGCTTTAAGAAAATGCTCCATGTTTTAATGACTACAGTATTTAAATTGCATTTTGAGATTTGATGCCTACATATTCAGACAAGATATTTCAAACAATTGTTTAATGTAAATCACAAG